>JBBPPG010000585.1:0-20042 GCA_038091855.1 Leccinellum luteum
TAACGTGTTCTGCAGAGAGGATGTCGGGAATACTCGTCAAACTTGCGAACGTTGGGATTCTCAATACATGGATCGGCTCTGCCGAAACGAGGCTAACTGTAGATAGTGTGACGGTCTAACCAGAAGCGCGTGCTAGGAGAATACCACTTTACCGACAATGCTTAGGTTACTTAGGTTGTTATGTTACGCAAGGGGAGTGCACTGGGTTAAATGCGACGGCGTTGGGGCAAAGGCGAGTGCGTTGGGTTATATGCGACGACGTTGGGGAAAAGGGAGTGCATTGGTTATATTTGATGGCATTGGGGCAAAGGCGAGTGCGTTAGGTTATATGCGACGGCATTGGGGAAAAGGGAGTGCATTGGTTATATTTGACGGCGTTGGGGAAAAGGGAGTGCGTCGGATTAAATGCGATGGCATTAGTGCAAAGGGATTGCATTGCATTAAGGACTTATTTTAAGTGTCGTGCAGATAACCCTTGAGGTGAGCATTATTGAATGCAAGTATGACGGCCTGGCGTGCCCCGAGCGGTTTGAAAACGTGCTTTGACCCGCTGGCAAGAGGATGAGGGTTAGTTCAGAATTTTTATCCATTCCTTTTCGTTCCGTGGCTGGTTCACTTGTTTCCGACTCATTCCGAATGATTCGGGTTTCTTTCCGTGGTCCCGGCTATGGTTCCATGTCTCACAGATGTGACATTCTGCGATACCTTTAACTGTAAAGACTCGAAGTGGCTCCCACGCAATGAATAATATGCAGAATTATTAGTTATTATCCATTCCTTTTCGTTCCGTGGCCGGTTCACTAGTTTCTGACTCATTCCGAATCATTCGTCGCGGCCGTGGTTCGTGTTTCAATGATGACGCACGGTTGGTCGGTAAAGGAATTGATAAAGAATTTTATGGAAATAGCACAAGTCAAATTACGCAACATATTTACCACGATTGATGAACACAGCTGGTAATGACACCTCGCTTACCGCAAGGTGATAGAGTAGCATGTGAATCTAAGTACATCCGGTATCATGTCCCCTAGTGGCCGGTTGCCGCCGGTGGTGACCGGTGATATCCCGGTACCGACTGTGGTGCGTTGGACAAGGAGACTCCAGGTCGGAATAACATCGGGCCGGTATTCCTTCAACACCCTTCCTTACTATTCCATGATGTTCTTTCTCCTTAGTCATCTCCGATGGCCTGTAGTACTTAGGGGATTCAACTCCCAGTCATGTAACCTTAAGCTAGAGCTACTCGAAATACACCTTATCTTAGCCCTCCTCTGAGTCCCTCGTCCCTCAGTCCTCTTCGTAGGAAATCCCCTTAGTCATAGAACATCTAGCAGGCTAGACTTAGTAGCTCTTCGTCACCGTAGTCCCTCATCCTTAGTTCCCAGTCCTTCGTCCTTGACTCTTCGACTCTCCGACCGACCCTACCCGGGCCGGTCGTAACACTTAACATTTCAATAATTTATTCAAGGATGGATGACATTGCAATAACTATACGAATGATTTCTTCATCCGTGCCACCTGAAGCTCTAAGCATGCAATTTTTGCAATAAATGTGCGCTGCTCAGCTTCCTTGACTTCCAGATCCTTCTCCATGTGCATAAAACAATCCTTCAACTTCATTGAAGGTTCCACCAGTTCTTCACTTGCCAGTGTGATGGGCTCTCTGGGAGCAGCTATATTTCCTTGTGCAGGGAAAATGGACTCGCCTGATTGCTTCTTCAACTAAAATACTTGAATAGAAATTTATGCTAATGGCTCACCTTCAAATACACATTTTTTTTTTGGTGAGGCACACCTGGTGCAAGCACACTTCTCATTCCAGGAGGTTGGGGAGCTTCCAGTGGGCCATGTGTATGCATCACAATCCTGAGATATTCAACATATTACTATACCCCTTTTCCAATTTTGGTCTGACAAGAACATTCACCATGTCTTTTTCTTCCTGAGTAATGCTTGCAGAAGATCCAGCCCCATCATGGCTGCTTTTCTTTGTCACTGGAGTTGATATTTCTACTAATTTCTTCTTTGTTGGTCGGTCTATCCCTTCCATTTCTGACTCGGATACTCTCCTTTTATGCGACTTAGCCGAAGTCATTCCGGTGGTTCCGAGGTGTTCCATGGATTGTCCTTGGCGTTGAAGATTGTTGGATGCAGGCCTTTGTTTCTCAGGAACCCTCAAAGTGACTAGATAAGAAAGGTAAGTGTTGATCAAAGCACAACTACTTCGGAAATGTGGAAATCACCATTGGGCGGCAGTTCTTTCCACCATAAGTTGTCGCCCTCGAGCTCAGGTTCCACATGTATGTCCACATAACATGGACCAGTGACCAAAGGATCATTGGCATGCACCTCGTGGAAGCATAGGGTGTCCAAAGTCATGCCGCCTTTATAGTGTCTTGAAAGCATGCCACGCAGGCTCCCAAGAAGCCTGGGATGTGGTGAGCTTTCACTTGGATGTGGCAATTTTTTCTTCAACTGAAAAAATTCAAATCTTACAGAATGGAGGAGATTTGGGGTGCTTACCATCTCACGTGCCAAGTTGTCGCGCATCCAGTGTTGCCATGCTTCCTTTGGCTGGACTATGTGTGGAATTATTTCAAGGGCTGCATGGACACGGGAAGTAGTGAGTAGGACATGTGGATCTAAAGTGTATACGGAGGCGTTCATGGCACATATGATAAAGTAACTACCCGTTGGCCGGTCACAAAATGTCACAAGTCGCTCACTATCACACCGCACTAGTTGAAGCTCCGCTCGCGCCTGAGGTCGAGTAAATGTAGCCAGTAGACGTTGTTATTTATAACGAACAAGTAATTAAAGGACGAGTACGCGAATGTCTGAGTAGACGCGGTAAGTGCGAGGAGGTTGGGTTGGGCAGCATACCTTCACATCGACAAAGTGCTTCACTTTTGTTGATCGCTGCGAGTACTAAGCTCGCCAAGCCTGGCATGTTGACAACCAATGGGTTGTAGGCGTACTAGACAGATCGGTACTACCGCTACCATTTGCGCCGTCCCGGTCAGGACCCGATAACAACTGTAGGTGGGGGACCAGTGATGACGATGGGGTTATCGACGAGCGAGTAGCACTTGACAGAAGCCGGAACGGGAGCAGCCTAGGCAACTCAGGTCACATAGGAACGTGGTAATAAAAGAAAGAAAAGTGATACGCACATCTCAATCTCGAACGCGATAAACGCAGGCACGGCCCACTGTAAACACCTCCTCCGTGAGTGCTCGCGTGCATGAAGACAAGCTTGGCAAACAAGCGGTACATAAATTATCAGTTTCAGTGTGTTTTCCATGTATTGATAGAACATACCGTGCCAATCGGACAACTGATCGACAACAAATCCGGGTCTGAGTACCAGGTATGAGTACAATAAAGAACATGAATGTGACGCCTCACCAAATGCGTGCCGCTCAGGTTGATGATGGGCGCCTCGAGATCCTTGCGCGCTTGACGGTGTACTGAACGAGGCCTGTAAGTTAGCGGTAAGCGCCTGCCGGGGAGATGACAGCTTGGTTGCGGAATGGGGTGCTCGCTTGATACTCACTTTCATACAGCAGTTTTCATATTGCTAGGCCTAAGCACGAAAATTACACACATTAGGCTGAGTCGGAATTTGAACCTGTGTAGATTTTGGTAAGCGTGAGATAATCTCCACTACTACAACGATGGGTGCACACATCTCCAAAGCAGAGAAGGAGATAGCCCTTCGAATGTCGCTGCAATCTGGTCTCAATGACACGCAAATAGCTGAATAGACAGGAATTCATTCCAGGACCATGAGGGGTCTCCGCAAGCGCTTTCGGGAAACGGGTGAGATTGTGAAGCAACCAATTGTAAGCGGCCGACCCAGGCTTCTGGACTCGTTGGATGCCATGGTGGGTGCCCTCAATGCATGTCAGCTCCTCCTTCGATGGTATTATGGCCATCGGCCTTATATCCTCTCATCCTGCTGCATGTCATGCACTCGCTAAATATACTTGTATGGAATCTTTCTCTTGTTAAGTATAGCCTTCACTGACCTTCCTCCTCAGCTGCCATGATTCAATCCATCGACACACTTTTCTGTCGTGATAATGCACGTTCTATCATGATGAGATCGCCAGTAAAATACCTTCAAGATGCAGAGCTTCGTGGCTTCCTGTTTGAAGAAAACTGCACCTCTGGTGCATCTCTTCTGTTTTCACCAATTTTTATGTTGACCATGCTGAGCTGCTCGCAGCTCTTTCTATTTATAACGCTCGTCAGCAATGGATTATTGGTGAACTTCTTGATGGTCATGAGTTCATTATCATTCTGCCCATTCGAGGGTCCACCAGCCCTGTTCGTGGCCCCACTCAAGATGGTGTATTCATATAGTTACATCGATTGTTGGAAAAATCTGCATAGAGCAGTATAAAATGGCTAGCTCAGATCACCTAGTAGTACTTGAATAAGTTGAGCCTAAGTCACTAGAAAGTGTCGAGCAAGTACGTTTCCAGAAGTGGAACTCACAAGCTAGCCGCGTGATCAAGTTGAAAATTATTATGGCGTCCCAAACGAAAAAAAATCGGCGCGATTTAGCGGTTACTTTATGGCGGGATATCTGCACAAATAATCCCACGCGTTTTTTTTACATCTACGCGTTTTTTTTTTTCATCCACTACGAAAATTTCGACCCTAATGGTGTCCCAAACCCCAAATAAATGGGTGTGAATTTTTTTTTTTTTAGTAATAGTGGGGTGTGGAGGTTTTTTTTTTTGGGATGGTCACAATTTTACAGTTGGGGTGGACATAATATAGACAAGTCATGGAATATATCCTACAAGTTGTTCTCCGTTAAATAGTCTCAAGTCCAGCATGCTCTCCTTGGATGCCGACGGCTTCGCGAGACCGAGTCACTGAGGGCAATCTTAATATCACGATTTTGCTGGCGAGCAAGCATCTTAGTAACACGCTGTTCTGTACCTACATCATGGTCAGTGGCACTAAGGAAGAGCACGGGTACGGGTAACCCGCGCGGGTATGGGAACGGGTCTGGATTTGTGGACCCGTGATCAACCCGCTACCCGTGGCCACGGGAACCAGTACCTGTGAACATGAGGGGGCGTACGTGCCAGAGCACGGCCGTGTCGCCATGACGTCGTGGCATGGTGCTGCCTAGCACGCTGCACCGTCGTGTTGTCACGGTCAGGGCTGCGTCGTCGCGGCTCAATGGCACTGCAGCGTGGTTGTGGTCCCGGGGGTAGCGGCAGCGGCGTCGTTGTCGGCGTCATCGCATCGTCGTCATTGTCGTGGCCCTGGGAGTCGTTCATCATCGTCGCGTCGTGCTCACATCGTAGTCGCCGTCGCATTGTCGTCGACGGCATTGTGCAGCATGGTCCCCCGTGGCATTGATGTTGCGGTCGCCGACGACTCGCCATTGGTTGTTCATGGTCGCGGCGTCGATGTCGTGGGCGTCGGCGTTGTCGTCGTCATGGTCGGGACCACGTCGTCGCGTCGTCATCCGTTTCGCCAGTTGGCGTCACGCTGGCGTCGCATCGTCGTTGGCGTCGTGGTCATGGCCTCGGGCGTTGCAGCAGCGGCAGCGTCGTCGCGTCGTCCTCTAGCGTCGAGTGGCCCAGTGCGCCGCCGTGTCGTCACGAGGTCGTGACCCCGTGAGCATTGCGGCAGTGCGGCGTTGTTGGCGTTACCGTCGCGTTGTCGTCCTTGGCGCCAGTTGGCGTTGCGGCGGCGTTGTGTCGTCGTCGTCGTGGCCCCGTGTGGCCATGGTCGTGGTGTTGTCGTCCCAGTTCTCCTCCTCGCGCCGTCGACTCGTCGTCGTGCTGGCTTTTGCGCGATGGAGAGGCAGGATGGTGTGGACGAGGATGACTTGGAGGCGAGGGGTACTCACCATTTTATTTGGGGTTTGGGACGCCATAGGGTCGAAATTTTCGCGGTGGATCGAAAAAAAAAAACGCGTAGACATGAAAAAATGCGTGGGATTATTTGTGCAGATATCCCGCCATATAGCAGGGCTATGTTAGCAAACAGATTTAAAAATATTCCACAAAATATTGTAACTATGCAGAGTGATACAAATGAGAGAAAAAAATCTTTAATTATGTCCGCCAAACATATTGAAGCAAGCCTACAAATTTCAATATGTTTGGCTGACATAATTAAAGAATCTTTTCTTGTATCACTCTGCATAGTTACAATATTTTGTGGAATATTTTTTGAATCTGTTTGCCAACATATATAGCCCTGCTATGTTATCCAATATAGCCAATTATTTTTTTCTCCAAATGCATTGCAATATTTATGCTAACTTATTATTGTACATAGGTTTCATTTGCTAAACCGTATGTGTACACTATTTTTTAGCTACATTTTTGATCGCGTCCCAGGTGTAAGTACATACGTCAAGATTGAGTTGCAGCTCCTGGACCGACTAAACTGAGATGATATTTCAAATATTCCACGACAGACTTTTGACTCCCAGTTGACTCTGCGCTTCGACGAAGACATCGAGGGCTCGCTGCCTCGAGAGCAGCACCTTCTCGACAATCGCAACACATGACACTGGGTGGTGCTGTACCACTGCTGTCCTCATGACTGACGTCAGTGAGTCTGCAGCGCATCGTGCCCTGAGCAATACCAAATGATTCACATACAGCTACTCGACATGAGTTCGACCAGCCTGTCTATGGCTGTGAGGCGAACGGCTGTGTGACCAGCGAGTTCCTCGTGTCATCAATAAATCCACCGTATATAATTTGTTACTTCACCATGACCATCTCTTTCCCCAAAACCCTGATCCCTGCTGAGCCAGTTCCCCCCCTCAAGCTACGATGCTCATTTTCCGCAAGTTGCGAAGTCGGTCGAAAGCCGTATCCACTGGTCCAATCCTACCACCATCTTCTCCCAGTTTTCAAGAGCCGTCCACCATTCTGACCACTTATCGACATGCCTCCGATGTTACTCAGACGTTCCTTCCTCCAGTCCAAGCGGTCACTGGTGCCATCCCCTTTGTCAGCAACATCACCAGATTACTATCGGGGGGATTCTGAGTGCCCTTCAACTCGCAGACGTGATTCAATCTTGTTTCCGAGCATGACTTACCGATGCTAACCTGCCCCTCCTACGACCAGAGATGGATACAGAACAAACACGATTTGGAGGCGCTTTGTGAGCGATTGCGTACGCTTCAGCAGCATATAGACAACGTGCCGGTCGCACGGATTGCTTTTGAAGATGGCTTAAGATGTCAGTTGCTGAGGTATTTACTGCCGATTCACTCATGAGCTGCGCTGATGGATCGTTGATAATGAATGATTTGACTACCCAGCAAGCTGCAGGCAATGAAATCCAAACTGGAAGGAATGCATAATCGTGTTGCAGGAGCTCCCTCCCTCACGCAAGACGTTACTGGCTGTAACGCTGCCATCACCAATTACTTCATGGATTACCTGGTGATGGTCCAATCTTCATTCTTCCTTGACTCGCTTAGGTGTTTTCGCAAATGCACGAGAGGTCTATGACAACCGGCGCGGGACAGTTGCCGGCAGCCGTTTCGAGAGGGTATGCGATACTAGCCGATGCGACAGGCAGAGAGCATTCCATGTTCCTTGACCAGTGCCAATACCTCGATGTACGTTCCACAAGACTTTTAGCCCGTGCATTCGCAAAACTTAACCGAATTTTAGCAACTGAGTGCCCTACTCCCTCCCTCCTCTTTCAATGCCGGCCAGACGAAATCGAGGCTTAGCGGTGGTACATCGACAGGAAGCTATACGATTTTGTTGTTTATGATGACAGCGACTCGAACGTAATCCAACTGACAAGGGAAAGCGACATTTGGTCGAGCATGGAATCAGGGACGAGAATCTTTATGAGGGCTATTAACGAAGAAACAGTCCAGTCTCTTACGGCGACGTACAAGTGTCCTTGTGGAAAATATACAGTTATCGATGTCGACATTGTAAAGCTCCGAGGTGTACTCCAACGATATTGCACTATCACATGGTTGGTCTTGTTCTGCATCCAGTTAGCGGGACCTACAATGAACTGAAAGCCGACACTGAGCGACGGTTCCAAATCATACGTAGCCGGGCAAATATGACGAACAGGCGGGGGGAGACTGTCATGAAGCAGGGAACTATTAGTATGACTCCGCCAGAACAGGCAAGGCATCTCATTCGCAATTTCGTTGCAAAAGCAAGTGCGTGTGTTATGCAACAGAATATTAACATGTGTGCTTATATGTAGATAATATTAGAATTCAACTCCTCGGAGTCTCTGGTGGCTACTATCCGTTTGAAGGTTCGTAAGCTGGAGGTATTCAATGGCGCCGACCGCCACTCGGATACAACGAACCTTGGGGTATAGCAATATGGCAGCATAGCATTCGCGTTAATCTACTAGTATCCCCTATCCGTACCGACATGCCTTTCAGTTTCCGTCCCGAAGATTTTGCCAACGAACCCTGAAGGAGATCTTCCCAAACAGTGATATGCATGATTAGCAACTTGATGTAATCACGCGACTACTCGTTCAGCAAGATGTTCTCGTCACCACAAGAGCAGGAGCGACTGTCTTTCTACTTATGCCAGTGTAAGGGTCTGCCTATGACTACTCGGCCTCCAACTTCAGAGCGTGGGTGTTCTTGTTTCTCTACCTGTATTTGATTGGCTGACACTCTCTATGCTGTTTTCCGCCTCGATCGTCAAACGGGTTTTTGCAATGGAAACCATTGGAGGGATCTATTTGTCATCCTTGGAATCGTTTCCTTCAACGTACATTGATTCCCCCAGTCCTCTGACCCATCACTCCGACTTCGTAGAGACTGATGGTGGGTGTGGTGACGGGTCCTGCTCAAGCATGTTTTTCCAGGTCAACAGGGGTACAAGCCTCAAGTGTATATATCAGAAAAAAATTAATTGAAATGAAGACATGACGCATTCTTACCTCTGGACACACGGTCTTTTTCTAAATATTCTCCTCCGTTGGCGTCCCAAGAGTCGGAGAGATGTCGGGAAGCTGTCCTCGAAGGCGGACCAAACGTGTGCGATTTTGAGCGTTCCTGGCATGCGGTTATAGTTATCATACTAACCACTGGCTGTCCGCGCAGCGTCGAGCTCATTGTTCCTATTATTCTTCGGGTTTCGAAATGTCGGTTAGATGCTACGTAGGTTTGTCTTGGCTTTGACCAGAGCAAAGCCAATACCATCCACACGTCTTGCACTAATCCACTCGCCATGGTCGTACGCTTTGACTGTCGCGACGGTCCACATACATAACCAAAAGTAGTACTTCCACTGTTCCACAGTGCTTGGATCCACAGCTTCGATAGACAATAGACACTCTCATGGTATTTATTCCAGTAGGTTCGGACCCGTCAAGGTCCTCACCAACATGGATTCTCCTCTCTCTCACCTTTCTCCCGCTGCTGCTGTTCGCACTTCAGATCGCAAAGTTGCCAATGTTCTCGGCATCACTGACGTCACACGTGATACTGCCACATACACTCCAAATGTTCATCACCCACGTCCATCGCGACTTCCTGTCCGTCTAGATTGGCTTCGCAGGAAATTTACGCCTTCCCCCTCTCCGAGTCCGCCCCCCTCATTCGTATGGGACATCCCAAACCCGTTTGCGTTCCCACTCCCTCGCCCGGCAGATGTCGTGCAGGCACGCATCGAACACGAGAGGCGATATGAGTCTGTCGGACCTCTCGAACCCGTCACCTACTACGAATTTGATCCCGAGTATGATGGATACGATGTTGAAGAGGATGACTACGAGGATCTCGACGATGACGAAGACAGCTACGACAGCGATAGCGATGATGGGGATGCCGACGATGAAGACGAGGATGAGGATGAGAACGAAAACGAGGACAGCGACTTCGACGCCATGGACGCCGTCCACGGTCGCAAGTTGTCGATCAACAGGCCGTTGAACATGCCAATCGCGCTCCCGCAGCTACTTCACAACGTCCCCCTCTGCTTCCTCACCTCTTCCATCGACGTCCAACCCGCGCTATCTGAAGCCGAGACTCGCGTCCCCAGCCCCCCTATGCTCCTCCTCTACCCTTCCTCCGAGTCCGAATCAGAGACCGAATGTGGCGCAGAGCAGCACTACAAGGAGGAACGTTCTTGGGCGGACCTCGCAGCGGTATACAACAAACTCGCAGATGCCTACCGTGACTCGGAAGAGGAAGAGCACACCAGCGAGGTCAAACGCATCTCCCAGCGCTCGCGCTCGAAAGTGCTAGCCATTCTCGGACCCGAGGCGAGCTCAGCCCTCTGATGGCCTTCACCTATCCAGTACAGCAATGACTCGGATCATAATGATTCTCCTATATCGACACAGACACTCTGCAACTCCATTCATTATTACATATGCATCTAAGTATCTATATCTGCACAGGTATGCAGTATCACCGCGCACAAGTAGCTGTAATATTTATTTATTCTAGACTATCTGCATGGACACGATGTAGCACACATACACACACATTCCTTCACTAAGTCTAATCTCTTCGTCTCCTTCGTGCAGCGCGCATGTGACATCCAAAACTGAGGAACACGCAGCAACGCCGTTTATGTCTACGATGAATCGACGACGAGATCGGCCTTTGAGTTGCGACGTTCATTATTCGATGTAGCCGCGAAGCCGTGACCGGTTGACTATTGAAGCTCAAAGCTTGAAGTCTAGTGACCTCCCGCCGAGACTTGTTCTTCCTCCGAGTTCCTTCGGCGTGCCACACCGAGCACCACAACACAACAACACTATGTACTAGTGGTTGATCAGCGCTCAGCAAAGAAACTGGTGGACAGTTCCTGCGGAAACGACGAGATGACTAGATGATGGGTACGGACAAGATTGCGGCCCTACCACCGAAGTTGCTCTCTGTGGCAATACTCCTTCCTCTCCACCAGCTTGGCCCCATTGTATGGAAGAGGCTAAGGAGTTTCTCATAGATATCACATATTCCTGGCAGGCGAAACTCATCTGCGTGTGGTTAGGAATCTGACTCCGTGACCGTTACTAGGCTAGATGATTTTTGTTTCGCATCAATTCGGATCAGAGCATCAAACACTAGCACCGTGACGTGCATCGGGTGAACTGTGGCTCTCACCGCACCCTTCGCTGCCAAGATTGATGTCAATTATCGGACCTCTCTGACGATAGGCAATCGCCGATGAAAATGTGGTACACGTTTGCAAACTTGGTATATCAACGAGCCCAAACGGTGTACGCTTACTAGCTCGTCTCATTCTAGGATGGACACCCTGATTGCGCTCGCTTCGTCTGGGATAGAGGCATATAAACTAGACTACGCCTCCGCCTCACTCTTACTTTACGATCATATTCTTTGCATTGGAGAAGAGGTACGTCTAATCCAGTAGAATTCCTTCAAACTATGCATTCTGAGCTTTGCCCATGCTGCAAGGTCGAATACTTCTGGACTGGACCATGGTCGCTCTCCCGGTTTCTGTACCTTTCTGTTAGCTTTTTTACTTGCGTTTCTTACCTTTGACTGACCTCTTAGATCAGATCAGGTACATGTCCCTCGGGTTTGCCTTGTAAGCAAGCTTCGATGCATGATGTGTCTCTGTCTGATCGTTTGGTTGTTTTAGGTTCACGATTACTAGTAAGCCGCCCACGTCGCTATCCTTGTATTGTCCTTATTGACTGACATCTCGAAGCCCAGAAATGGACCGTAGGTGGGGTGAGTGGGCTAAGCTAAACTTATGAATTAACGTTCATCAGCCGAACAGTTCCACAAACCGTAGGTCGTCCTGTCAACGTATAGTGCGCACGATCTGCATCACATTCCACCAGATTTTTTATAACCAAGTTTTTTGTTTTCATTCTTCCTATAAATGCTCTCTGTCAATGTATGTCATTCTCTTTCCCAAGGGCAAGTAGTGGAGACTGAACGTGGCCATTATAGCGGTCATCACCCTTCGCGTTTGGTATCTGTTCTCCCGTAATCTGGTTGTCAAGATATTTGCTGTCGCCCTTTTATTTGCAAGCATCATTTCTACTATTTTGCTGCTTGTGACGATGCAGAGTATGATACAGTTTTCATTCCTTAATCCACTCGTCCCTTTGCCGTCCACGACCGCTTGGCTCTATGCGCCTTCACTGGCGATTCATACTATCCTTTTCGCGCTCAAGGTCTATCGGTTCCTCACGAGTTCCGCGAAGATGCAAGCCGATTCGTTCTTGTGGCGCTTTCTGAAAGAGTGCGTCTCAAATCATACGTTCGTCTGATCTCATGGTGATCTCATACAGAGGCATGTTTATGTATGCATGTGCATCAGGTAATGCTCATTTTTTTCCCTTGTATCCAAGCATCGTGCATGCATACTAACACCAAGACTTAGTGTCGTTGTTGCTCGGAGTGGTCGGTCTTACGATGATTGAACCATCACAACTCACAGTAAGTCTCCCCGGACCGTCACCACAAATGTGCTAAAGCGACATGATATGATGTGTTGTAACTACCAAAGCTGCGAGAGCCAGCGGTAGCAGGAATGTATGATTTCTACGCGTCAACTCGTTATTCTGACCTGGCCATAACTAACGCGCAGTACCACGTTTTGCCTTTTTTTCCAGTCCCGTTCTGACTATGATCGTCATATCTGTATGCCGGGCCATGCTCAGCATACGTTCCTTGGCCGCTACTTCGCATGTCGACCCGGAGTGGTTGCTCAATCATGCAGAACTCAGCCGCGTGCATTGGAAACGGGGGACCGTGGTTGGCGAGATCGTCGTCGAGGCCCAGGGGGACTCGGAGCCTCCCACCGCCTGTCTCCCGCTCGATGCCAAGTATATATGATACATTGGTGGAGATGTATACCCATTCTGGCGAGCATTGTTGTTGCGGAGAAGGAAAATGACGAGTTTCCTTGCTGAAAAGTGGTCCGATGATCCTTCCCATGTTCTATGTATTATTCATGTAGTGTACCTTTGTAGCCAGTTCGATCTTCTTGTAAATATTAGTATTTGTCTCCGGCAAGACTCCAGCAACTGAATTTACGCAGCGAGTCCAATCCATATATGGGATCTACAGGACATGACTGTGTAACTACACCGTTGACGAAAATGCAAGTGTTTCCAAAGTGTTTCAATAAATTCTTCACAAAGTGTCTCGATATAGCCTGTCTCCAAGACCTTCGGGATCAGGAGAGGTCGTCAGCGTACGTTATACGACACATACCACTACTTGGAACGTTTGTAAATCTTATTCAAGAATGCGGTAAACACCTCCCTCCTCAACACCACCACCCCGTCTTCCACGTCCTTCCCTTCGAGCTCCGGTACCCCTGACTCGATCAATTCCTGGACCTTCTCCTTGATTGTCTCCTCGTACGCCCGATAGCGCTCCCTCATCCCAACAACATCATACACCTCCTTCACTTTGGCTTCCATTCCCTTATCCCTGCGCCCATAGCTCGCCTCCAATACCGCCCGCTGCTCCGGCGTAGCGACCTGGAGTGCAACGTTGATACACCACGAACACTTGTTGTCCACAATATCCGTCCCGATCTTGCCGATCTGCTCAGGCGTTCCCGCGTAGTCCAAGTAGTCGTCCTGGACTTGAAAGTATTCGCCAAGGGGGAGCAGAATCGACAAAGCGACGTCGTAGGGGCGGACCGTCTTCTCGTCGACGACGTACGACTCGGGTACGCCACAGAAACGCAGTGCGAGAGCGACGGGGAGGTAAAAACTGTAGTACGCCGTCTTGTATTGCGCGATAAAGGCATGTCTGCATGCGGCATGAGGTCAGGCCGGGAGAGGGTTATAAAAAAACAAAGAGACAGACTTTTGGAAAGAGAACGTGCTCAAATCGACACGATCCTCTGGGGCGGTAATGAGATCGACCAGCTGGCCCATCTCCGTCTGAAACGCCGTCTGGAGTGTCGAAAGTCACATCACCGATCCGAACGACACGAACAAAAGAAATGGAAACGAACGCACGTCGTGAAAGAGCTCCAAGAGATGGATATAGTATGGTTCGTGCCTGAAATGTTTCTTGAGGAGGTGATAGATGGCGCCTTCGAGCATGAACGCGTCATTGATCGCGATGATGCCAACGCCTTCGACGCGGTACCAACAAGGTTGTCCGCGGCGAGTGATGGACTTATCCATGATGTCGTCCGCGACGAGCAAGGAGGCTTGCAGCTATCCACATGGGTGGTGAGCCATGGCAAAGAACATGTGATGAGTGCGGCATCTAGTAGAAGAATAGGCGAGAACGGGAACTCACGAACTCGATAGACCATCCCAGCACAGCTGCCTTGAAGTACTCATCGTCCGTCAACGTTCTCCCTCTCAATATTTCCGCCGAATCGATGACACTGATACCGCGATTGAGTTTTCCGCCCGGGATGTTGTGTTCGAGGTTCTAATGTCCCCAGAAGCAGAAAGGTTCCCGAATCGACGGTCGCGTAACCGAAACATCGAAGTTTAACTTTGCCGTCCCCGCGAGCCAAGAAAGAGGGACGCACTCGACGGAACCACGCTATGGCCTCGGACGGCATATTTTCCGCAGTCATATACTCCACCAGTTCATCTCTCAGTTGCTTGAACACGCGCTCAAATTTTCGACGTCGATGTTGCTTGGGATCGTCCGTCGTCGTCGTCGTATGTTCAGTACCATATTTGTCCTCGAGAGACTCGGCTGAAAAGTCTGTGTCGTTGGCGAGGATTGCTGCACGCTGTGTCCAAACGGGAGGAAGTGTGTCGGGAGGGACAACCTCGTCGAAAGGAATACACTCTCCAGTCTCGACGGTCGTGCCTGGAGATTAGGCATTAGAGACGGGCTCAATTGGGACTCCGAGAGAAAATAACTGACAAGCAGCGCGTACCTCGGCGGTGAGATCTCGGACAAGCGCGAGGAAGGCGACCACAAGTAGTACAAGATGCATTCCGAGAGGGTGGGAACTCAGTCGTCTTTGACACATGTTTGGGATGACCATCATGGCAGCGCCGAAAAAAAAAAGCAAAATTTGATGTGGGTAACATATTCGTGTCAGACACTCACCAGTACAGCCAAAAGATGATAGCAAAAAACTCATGTTTGATGGCAATTGGAGGAATGCACAGAAAGGCGGCCTGTGACAAGTGAATGTCAGGTCGACTCACTCGGTATGTACTCCGTTCAGTACAACAGCGAAAGTTGGAGTACTAAGGGAAGGGATCAGGCTGGAGTCACGTCCGAAAGGGGGACGTTTCGATGCCCTAACCATATGCTACCGTGCAAGTAGAAGCGTGTCGTGATGATAGCCGGTCAGTTGAGATCACTTCTTCGTTTCGTCGGATTGAAACTTCTGCGTGCTGGCACTCGGTAGTAATGTTCGTAGCTGGGCGCCGAGAATGGGCAGGAAGCTCAGGCGCAACGTATCGACTCCTTCACACAAAACCACGCCGCTGATGAGGAGGTGGATCGATCAACTTGGAAATCCACAAGCGACGTCACCAAGACATGAAGGCAGAGAAGAAGGAGACATAATCATAGCCTTCAAGTTTTGCGTCAGGTTTAATCTGGATTACGAACGGAGGCTTCAGCGGTTACGGTGCATGTACACTGGCAGTACGTTCCCGTACTTGGTTCGAAATCTGGCGGGGAGCGCGCAATGTGCCCGACTCCCGAGGACCACGTCTACATGCAGGAGGATGCAAATGGAACTCAGAGTCTCGGACGGTATCACACAGTGCACAAAAACAAAACAACCATTTCCCCCCATTTGAGCGTCAAAACATACGAAACAACCCAAACTGAAAACTGAAAATGACAATAAGGACTTTGTAACCGGGTGAGGCGGGACACGGGACAAGGACCGGGGGGAGGGGTTCTGGAAAGTTCCCCTTATAGATGCCCTTTTATTCTTTGAATCCCCTCTAACTGTCTGCGCGCAGCAGCGGGCTTTACCGAATATCCGTTCGGAGGTAGCGCGGTTCTGGTGCTTCGTTGGGGTTGGGATTGGGATTACCCTACAGCGAATGAAGTCATCGGTCTTTGTCGACAACGGGACCGAGCTGAGCTCACATATGGACTAGCAAGCGCAGGCGCTGCCGCAGCGACGAGGCAAGTGATGATGGTGAAAAATTTCATGGCAAATTGACGAACTTTGCAGGAATTTGTTTGTTCGTGAAAGCTGCATTTGTTGATGATGACAGGAGGGTCAGCGAGAGGGCTGACCGTTGGGTGAGTCGTACTCACTCGTTCAGGACCAAAGACGAAGATAAAATGACTGAGAGACGGGAACCCTGCGGTGCAACATAGATTTTATACCATTTTTAATTCTCTGCGACGTCTTTCAGGGCACTCGTGTCCAGCTGAAGCGAGGATGTTTCAACCCCTCTCCCTACCACCTAATAATCAGGTGTGGCACCGTGGTGATTTATGGTGAGAAGTTAGAACTTGAATTGGACAGTTGAAACTACTTTGACATCTAACTCAGTCGGCAAAAAATCGAATTGTTTTGGATTTAGACGACGAGATGCCAGTACGAGACGATTATGATCTCCTCGATTACGCTGAATAAGTACCGAAGGCGTTGTATAGATATCTTATGTGCACTGGAGTATCGATCAATACCCGGTGAGCTACTAGCATTCTTAAAATCATTTGTGCAGTTCTGCGGGACTTATCAATTTAAAAGTCGATAACGAGGGTTGGCATCTCAAAACAGCGACAAAATGATATTGATGCGTCCCGCCGTCCACCAGACTAAAACCTCTAAGCTGCCAACGTGATCTCCAGGAACAACTAGGTCCAGACTCCCCCAACCGGTACTTCGTCGTGTGCAATCACCAAGTTCAGGCCCTGACTCCCTTCCTGCCTTCGTTGCTTGACCCCCTTCGTTCCTCTCACCCTGACTCAGTTGCCGGATCCCAGGAATTGGCTCCTCTACTCGTTATATCCCGTTTCCAGGTTTGATGACGAGGATGTCAATCGCGAGGAACACGCACACTGGACTGGCCCGATGTTGCGGAAGACGCGTAACGCGTCCGATATAGCCTACGTGTTCACCGAAAGTGATGGTTCGGCCTTCAGAACCTTCCAAGTGCAAGTAAACTCCGTCAATATGCAGAACGCTTTCTAGCTAGTATGTCACAACATTAACACCTTCACAAAATATTTACTATATGCCATTGACATGTCCAAGCCGAACCCTCTGATCAGCGTCCCGCATGACGGGGACGTCCAGCAACACCGAAAGGTCACTACGGATGCCAACATCCCACTAGGGGTTGTACAACAACCACAACACAGTTGGAACTCTTTTTCGGTTCCCTGGCGTTGAGGCGTCCAACTCAGATCGGGTCACTGGCATGTCAGGTCAGTGAACATGTCGATTCCTAGAGGATAGTGGATACCATAGTAAGTGGCCTATGCGCACGCCGAGCACACTGCACGATGGGACTGCGTCCCATATCCGCCTCTCGTGTGCGATCCTGATTTGGGGCTAAAGTCAAATACCGTAAGGTATCAGGAAACCATCACTGAGTCGAGAAGTAGACGGACAGGAGGGGATATCACGGAGATCGCGAGGATTTGACGATCCAACATGCCAACTTGGCCGCACCCGCTGAGCCTGGGGGAACGTCATGATTCACAGTAGTACAAACCACGACCATTCAGCAGCCGACACGACCGTTGGATCGTGAGCTCGACGGTACGCGACTCAGGACACTGGCACCTGCCAAAGAGCGGGAAGATCCTATAGACACATTCTCGTACGCGATCAAGATGCACTAGTATTACATAAACAGTACATTCCCACACCTTTTTGCGACTGTTTCCTTCCTCCGTCTCTTGCGTGGACTCGGCCCGTGCAAAATGTGCTCCCCACAACGACGCGTTCGTTAACCAGGTCGTTACTATTAATTTACCTTTCCTCTCGTCTACCCCCACTACCATCGTCCCTTCCAAAGGCACCGAACAGACAACGAAGACGCAAGTCGACGATTCCAAGAACCACCGACGACGGGAATTTGGCAGCACGTTCGGGTGATTATATAAGAGGATAAGCGTATCATGCAGCCCGCAATCACGTATGCATCTCTTTGTTCTGGCCTTGTGGGAGTGGTACATCGAGCTGGCATGTTTCCGTTCATCCTCCGTCTATTGGTTGGCAACATCGGCCGGCGTTCACTCCACTTTCATCATTCTTCCCCTGTGCTTGTCCCTGAAGGCCCAGTACACGAACTATCATTGACTGTACACCCATTCACCGGCATTCAACGTCTCAATCAATCGTTAAGACTATCTCATATTCATATTCAGAGGTAGAACGTTGGCGCTTTAGTGGTAGTATGTCCAACTTAATCCTAGCCTCGTTTGACTGTTTCTTCCATTGTGCCAGGTATCATGTCTGATCGATTATCTATTATCGGCGTCTCTTGAATGAGCGGAACCTGCCTTGAGGCAATGGCGGACACGTTCTGGAAAGTTACATATTTGCTACTATTTCTGGTGAAAACGTGCTAAAAATCTCGGGGTCCGAAATCCAAGAAACACGCAGATATGCGGTAGGAGCGATCGCGATCGTAGTAGAGACCACCACGTGAGTACAGCATCCAACAGATATGGTATTTTGCTTCCCATCAAGCCTGTGCTTGCCTCGAGGTTCCTTGGAAGTTGGCCGAGCGCTGTAAGATCTCATCGATCCATCACATCAGTCAACAAACGTTGACTCGTTCAGGAATCTCCTCCACAGGATGCACGACCCTTTGTTATAATATCTGGCCGCCGAATCCATGTGAAAAATGTCACAACCAGACTTCAATTCCGATGTAAGCGGACCGGCTGGCGCGGGTCAGAAGGTCGTCCAGATATGTGCTGGCACAGATGGAGTATATGTGGAGGACTCTGACGTCTTGTCGACTGTCACACATATGCTGACCACCCACTGCGTGAGCATTTATTTGCGATACCCGGGAGGAAAGAAGTTGCCGACCCCCTGATAAAATGCCTTCGCTGTTCGTTCCCGAGTTTGGAAGCTGCCACTCGCGATGTCAGGCGACAAGTGCTTGACACACATTGCTCAGGATTCCCTGGACCCTCCAAAAGAAGTTAAGTTATCCTACGAGGAAATTTTCATTGGTGTATGGTGTGTCCTGATTGTGAAGGTTCCACATTCCCGGTACACTCAGGCTGTATTATGATGTTTATGAGTTTGATTTACCATATAGGGCAGTTCGTTGCAAGAACATCGGAGGGGTTGACCGTCAAACAATAGGCTGACCGCTGAAAAGAGCTGTGGCACGACTCTAAGAGATTGGTGGTATGGACCGGCCGAGTCCAACGATTCGGTAGCGAGCACGAGGATGTAACGACACCCACGTGCCCGCGTCCCGAATGGACCTCTCCGTGCAAAAGAAGTACCCGCCCCGATACTTGATGAAAATCTTCATATAAACTCCTTATCCGATGTCTTGGGACAGCCTTACAGACAGGCAATATAACGCTTTGGCCGCGTCTCTGAGATTGGAAACAACATCAACCATCTCTTCTGACCAGAGGACTGGAATACGCACGGCTTATCGTAGGTATAGACCACCTCGAAACCGTTTTCTCGGCAAGGTAGTGCGAGACCGTGATCACGGCGTATGACTGCTGGAGGTGCGTGAGGTTGAACATGATGGATATCGGGATCCCGATAACTGGGCGAAGAACGCTCCGCCACGGCCCCACCACTCATACAAGGGGATTCCCCTGGCTCGGACATGGAAAGGGAAAGGGAAAATATCCATCGAGTAGTCTGTTTATATTTGAGTTCATGTTGTCCACGAGAATAGGTGAAGATGACAATTATGGCACCATACTCACTGCCGTCCAAGGAGCCGAACGCTAGGTTGTAAGCTGGACTGTGTAAAAAGACGAGACTACAGAACGTTGCAGTGTGAACGGGCTTGCGGGAACACGACGTTGACGTTCTTTATTACGTCTGACGCTACGAGCACGGGAAAATGCTCGACGTGCTGCGTGAACCCGTCTTTGTAAAGGTTCCAAAAGTCGACTTGCGTGAGCTCGCCCTCGGGCTCAG
>JBBPPG010000586.1:0-20033 GCA_038091855.1 Leccinellum luteum
TTGACTGGATCTCCGCCAATCTGCATCGATACTCTGATATCCTGTTTAGCTTGCACACACTCACAAGTGGCCTCTGCAACTCACTTTCCACTTTGGAAGGACTGGTGTGGCACCCTGCCTGGAACTCTATCCATGTCAATGTAGAAAAGCCATTTCATGTAGACGTCTGGGCGGTGCTGTGGTGAAAAGGTCGCTGGCTTCTCCATACAGCTATGCTCCTCCTCTGTAAGAATAAACGGGAAGGCATCGTCCGCTGGCACTGGTGAGACCGGCCACAGTCTCTTTTTGCCTGGTCTACGAGTACGCGCTGCCCGCAAAGGCGGCGCCTTCCCCGGGAGCATAGAGGGCTCGGCCTGAAGCCTCGGTATGCTCTGTAAATGAGGTACCTCGACATAGTCGAGTACCTGTCGAATCTGCCTGCGCTTTACTACATGTGATTCACCACCCCCTCCGGCCTCTTGCAGGCCTTTGGAGGGCACTGCAGGTGCACTATAAGCAATGACCAGGCCAGTATTACATTCCGAAGCAACTCACAAGCTAACGTGGGCACTGCAGCCTTGCCAGTAACCCCCCCACCCGACATGCCTTCCAAGGCCTGCACCCCCTCCACTCTGCGCATCCCATCTGGGTCGAGGGTTCTAGGTTCATCGGCAGAGGTGTTCTGGGAGGCAGGCCGTCAGCACTAAGCATATTTCTCAACTGCCTGCGTGACTGACCATGGAATCTGGGCTTTGCAGTACACTGTGGTCCCCATATATCTGCCCCTTGGCACTGACACCCGCGCAGTCCACTCCTAGGAAGGGTAGATAAGCTGAGGATCCCAGCGATGGGCAACACTGGCATGCCACCTACCCTGGTCTGGTTCCAAATCCCTGGCTTCAAAATCTATCTGCTCTTCAAATGGGCTTATAAGTTGTCCCGAGTCATCGCTCAGGCTCAGCCCACCTACTGGCCCCTCCCTAACTACCGCCATCTCCTTCAAACCTGGTGAAAATAGTGAGCAAACCCCCTCGCCCCCTGGACACCAACGGAAACCCACAGCCTGCCAGATCTATGACATCTATGTCACTCTTCGCCCGGTGCTCCAGCTCCCTCTCAAGATCCCCATCTATTATGCCATCATTCTCATCCAGCATTTCCTCCCAGGCCTCCGAGTCTGCGTCCAGCTGGGCGTCGATATCTACTGCCATGGGTTGAGTATACAGTTGAAGAGACAGAAACCGCTTCAGCTTTGTAGTAATTGCCAGTGATAGGCCGTATGATTCATCTGTAATGCTGCCGTTCACAATTAAACATCAGATATGGTGCAGGATATAGCAGCGTGTAAAAACACACAGGTAGATTTCCATTTTCTCGGGGTCATGCACGATGGTACATATTTGGACGGGGTGACCATGAAGACCTGACATGGCTGCAACGGCCTTCTGGGGGCCTAAGATACATGGTACTGCTGCGCTGAGTAAAGGAAGGGGAGGTCAGCCCGCAGGTGGATCCTGCTAAAGTTGGTCTACGCACAGCTCAATAAGCTCCCAGGTGGAGGGAGGCATGTCCTTGTGTCTCAGAGGTGCAGGTCATGTAGCATGTTCGGCCAGGGCTGGTGCGTTTCGTGTAGCGAGGCCGAATACTGCCCGTGACGGACCTTCAAGTTGGGCCCTAGGCTAATACTAGGCTAGTAGTAATATTAATACTATGCGATACAACAACTTCGGCAGTCATGGCATTTCAGCAGTCACACATGGTCACACTGCCAGAAAGGCACATGTTATGTGGCAACCGTGACGATTTAGCGTGACTACAACTGTTTTTACATCTTCCTCATTTCTGCTTTGTTTGAACCTGTTTCTCAGAGCTTGGAAACCTTCAGAATACATATTAGATCTGATGTAGCTGTTTGGATGAAGAAGAATGTATGTATGATTGTGTATTCTACGAAAGTGCTGAAATGCCTTGACTGCCGAAGTTGTGGTACTGCATAGTACGCTGGGGTACATATGCTGCAGAGGAACCCCGATGAACCATCAAGGGTGTTCGTAACGTAATCCGCATATGGCATAACCTTCAAACTTTTAAGAACAAGTTGATACATAAACTTGAATGTGCGGTTACCATTCGGTTCTTTTGCACTCAGGGGATAAGAAGATATATTGTCAATGTAAGACAAGTAAGTAAGTACTAGGACTCGGACTGCGGGGAGAGCAATAAGGAGCGCACGCGGGTGTGGGTTAATATGAAAGGCTGGTGGACTCGGAGTATCTTTCACAAACCTTTTGTCATTGCAGATAATGTAATATGGTCACAACAATAACACATGTGACATAATGTTAAGTGATGTTAACTACTCTGGGACTGTGAAAATAATAACTGCGCAGTTGTGCTTGAAAGATAAGTTGAAAATAAATATTTTGATCAGTATATCAGTTTATATTTTAAATTATATTTTCTCGTTATCAAAATGTTAGACACAGTTAAACTGCTGTGAAATGTTTCCATGACAATTAAAATTAAATATTTTGCTCAAATCATAATGGTTATACACATAAAATGTTCTGAAATCCATTATGAAATATCTTTTGACATGCTCAAAATATGGGAAACCCCGATGTGTGTGTGGAGGACTCGCTTTGCAGGCTGAGGAGCTGGACGGTCCGGCTCATCCGTACCCTCAGTGACTCGCTGCTGCTCTACAGCCTACTCCCACCAATTATGATAGTCCGTCGTTTAACGGCCCTGGAAGGGCAGCGGATCCGATGTTTTTTCACCATGAACCCACTACACCAAAAATTCATAAGCATAGTGTACCGGGAGCATCCGCAGTGATTCAAGCGAGCTCCGCAAACCCGACCCGCGCCTGTAATCCAGTACCGTAATCGAACACGATGTATACGCTCTGCAGGAAAGGATTCCCAATGCTCCAAAATCCTAGGTCATATAGTGAGAATGGGGGTTCATGAAGCGATGAGAAATCTTACTGGACCTGCGGCCAATAATGGCGCTGAAACAATCGGGAGAATCTGGTGCAATTGGCCCAAGGTTGAGAAGTTCGGGAGGGATTTGAAATGTCCTGCCGCCGAAGGTAAAGCTCATTGTTGGAAAAGAGTTGCACGGTACTGCAGGATGTGGATAAAAAACAAGGCAACGAACACAAGTGGAACTCACGGGAATAGAAACCGTAATTATCATGGTCATGAAGCTTGCCGCCGATACGCTTGTACAATGCTGAAACATGTCCCCAAACTCCGTAGATGTAGTTTGCCTCAGTGTCGAAAACAACAAGCCCCACGAATCTGAAGATTCGATCACCATTAACACGAATATCGTCCATGGTCACTTGCCAGTCTGAGACTGTCTACATGAATGCTAATTGTCAGCAGTATCCACTCCCATCTACCATTTTAACTCACAAGATGTATTACGCGTACATATGCAATGTCACCTTTGTACAGCATCCTGTTTGCCCCACCGATGTATAACTCGGCCCCAGACGAAGCGAGTTTCAATGAAAATGTCATACTGGTTATCTTATCTTGTGCGTAAAGGGATGCAAGCAGCGGGCTCGCACGAAACTCCGAGACCGTAAATGAGCCCAATCCCAATAAACCGTCTGAACTGAATGTCTCGTCGGCTTCCAGAGATGTTACAGAGCCAAAGGTCTGAGGGTCTGCCTGGTCCGGTGTCAGAATTCAATAGTCGCGAATGATACAAAACATACAGTGAGTCCAGCGATGGTGACATTATCAGCATATCGATCACCGTTGAGGTTGGCTCTAACTCCATATTCCAACTGAAATGGCTGATCCTGTTTCTTGGCGGATTCGGATGAATTGGGATCCCAGAGGTCGCGATCTCCAGAAATCCCACTACAGCCGGTCTGCAGCACCCACATATCGCTGCGTTGCAAGCGACTTGAACAAACAGCTATGTGAACTGAAAGAAAGTACCTACGCTGCAGCAGTGTCGATGGTGACTATGACGTAAATCAGGATAAATGTATATCAGAATGATACAAGGAGAATTTACCCATTCTGGTCTTGGGAGGAGTGCCAATCGAAATCTCGCAATTCCACAGGAGACCTCGATGTGTGAGCAGGGTGCCGGAGCCACTGCGGGTTCTGAGTCGGGACTCGCTCCGTTTCACAGCGAAAGGATGCATCGTCCCCGTGTTCCTCTCATAATTGTCTAACCCACGACAGATCTTCCTAAAAAAACGCCTCAGCAGGCGGGATGTAACGGGTTCATTCCGCGTACTCATCGACCCATACCATTTGAGACGATTGCGTCTCGGAGATCAATGCTTCTTGTGTTGGAGTTTGGAAAGGAAGAGTGTCTTGTGAGCGGTATGGCTATGCCACCCGCCTGAGGCTTCCCATTTGGTATAGGATTCGCAATGGCCAGAGCAACCAGTCTGCTGGCGACCGCAAAAATGGTCATCGTAAGTGGAATGAATTGTATTGTAGAGGAGTAGAAAGGAATGGAGGTGAAACCTGCACCTACAGACCTTGATAGTGAGAAGCCAGTTATATAACCACATTCATCAGGGATCGGAACAAATCGCATGAGTCGGAATGCAGAGATCAAACTTCTGATGGTGACTGGATGGTGGCGGTGTATGGAGCAACTCAAGCGTGGCGTCGCTGAAACATAACTGGAAACCTTCAAGTTAGTACGAATATATAACTACATGAATGAACAAACAATTGCGACGCAATACTGCATGGTAAGCATCGGCGTGGGTAACTTCAATAAACTCCTCCATTGGGAAGT
Organism: Leccinellum luteum; assembly: GCA_038091855.1. Classification (NCBI taxonomy): domain Eukaryota; kingdom Fungi; phylum Basidiomycota; class Agaricomycetes; order Boletales; family Boletaceae; genus Leccinellum; species Leccinellum luteum. The sequence continues at coordinate 4,762 of JBBPPG010000586.1, forward strand.
GGATGTTTTTCGAGGACTGTTTGGTGCGTTTCGGTTGCACCGGTGGCTGGAGGGTAACGCGAAACGAGGAGCACAAACGGATCCGCAGTGTGGTATTGATGGCAGGGAGGATTGCCCGGGCCATGCTTGCACGGGCACTGGCATTAGAGGATGTGGTGTCGTGAACTGGGGAGGGAACGACGGAACGAAGCAAGATCGGGTACAAGCGCATGATGTCGTCGTGCTCGGTGAGTGACGATCGACCAGACTGAGGTGCCGCGCTCGACGATGGAGAGGTAGCATGTGGAGCGAGCGGCCCAGGCGGTGGCGGTGGATGGCACGAATGACGTGCCACGATAGACTGTGCTTGTGCGAATGAGCGGATTTGCGTCAGCGTGGCTCGACAGGACAGGATGAACGACGACGGCACACTCACCCACGGAATGATAGCATTTCAGCTTGGGTATCCCTGGATCTCTCGACCAGGGGGACGTCCCGGTATGGGCGCTGTCAGGGGTATCCTTGTTGAGCAGCAGCTCACGATGCTTCGCCGACCTCTTCGTGAGCGTCTTCTTCATCGCTGGCGCGCTCAAACCCTTGTCTCTGTGACTGCCTTTGTGGGGTGGAGTCGTGCCTGAGGCTGCCGCGAAGACATGTCAGTGGACAGATCATTGCAAGAACGGGTGCCCTACCCGTCCCAAGCATCACGGTAGCCGCTGAACTCTCGCAGGCGCTGGTGGAGTACCTGCTCGCTGCTGCCGAGAGGGAGGTTGAACTTCCTGCAGAGCTCTGCGTGTTTCAAAGTTCCGCTGCGAGGGAATGAGGAGAGCGAGTCAGTCCCCACGTCGAGCCGCCAGCATCATCCGACCGAGCGTCACGCACATCCAGACGTAAGGCTGGGTCTTGAGTGACCCAGCACCATCTGAGTCATCAGGGAGTGGGAGGTTATGCTCGTTGGTCTATGAGGGCTGGCCGGCGCCGGTCGACGTTGCATTCGAACTCTTGCTTGGACGTTCCATGATCGGCTCGGAGCCTGAGGCCGGTTCGACTCGCAGTCGGGGGTCTGCGACCGAGGGATGGGGGCTGCGTTCGAGCCGGATCCGGTGCGAGGTGATGCAGTGGAACGACTGGCGGTCATCCCGAACGAAGTGTCGAGGGGGCGCATCGGACGGGGACAAGGGCAGGAGGAGGCCAGACTCGGAGGGGGGTACAAACGACGGCAGCTATGTTGGGGTCATTCAAGAGTCTCCGTGGTAGACAACATCATTGGCGCGGAAGTCGAGACAAGACTCCATTGCCAGGTTCAGCATTCCCGCGAATCCCCCAGCGCTAGCTATAAAGGACTGCACTTCATAATGGCTGCAGAACACCTTACCCATCCCATGGCAAGGTTTGTGCATGCAACGCTCCGTTCCCAACACTGACTGACGATATTGGGTTCATTGCCTCGCCTCTCGTTTCCTTCCGAGCGGCAATGTATCTCAGACTCGGTTGCCTTGCCTCGAACCTTGGTGCGTGTGTATTCAGGAAGGGTTAAGCTTGAGTCTACAAGACGGTACCGTAAGTTATGCAGGGTTGATGGATATCGCCGGATTTGGGGTGAATCCAACGGACACGTCAAAGAGTGGTGATGGGCCCGTCGTCGCAACATCTTGTATTACATCGAACTCTGCGGTGCAGAAGGGAGGATTTGATACGAATTCCAGACCGTTTGCAACGCGACGTAAACGTTGGTGTGATTGGTGGATAGTTATAGTACGGCAAACCCCGCCCCAAGTGGTCATGGAGGATCAAGTAAAAAACTGTTTTTAACCACAAAAGAGATATAAGTAACAGCCCGCTCAGGCTAAGTCGGTGATATTAGTGTAGGAACGTTCAAACACTAGGGCAGTACTTACTAGTACTAAGTAATGCATTCGTTGAGAGTGAGTCAGAAAATTAGATTGAGCGCGACCATACATGAGTCATGTGGTCGGAAGTCGCCAGAAATCGGACTTGCCACGGAATCTATCCTAGAAATAGATCTCACATACTTACCACTGTGTTAATCTCGGCGACTTCACGTGCACATGGAGGAAGTTTCAAGTCGCCTACTATCGATCACTTGGCACATTTTGACCGGCCCCAGATTGATAGTTTCAACTCGTAGGCAGACCTCAGGCCTCAGGTTGGACTGGACTCCAGACCAACTCCAGCTCCAGAGGACTTTGAAAGTTGAAACACGCTGTGGCACGGGCCCGGGAAGCCGCGGCGGCTCTGGCAGAAAATATGTCGAATCTAAATAATCTAGGGTGACTGGTCATGGGATCCTCTCGCAAATCGACTCCGGACCGTTGGCCTGGGCTTGAATATTATAAGTACATCACCAGACGCTCCACCCCTCCAAGTGTCACACCACAACAATCATGTCCGGCGTCGAGATGTAAGTCACCAATCCGTTCGTTCCAGGTCAATGATCATCCAACGGGCGATTTGTTACTAGTCATACCGTTTCCAAGCCTCAGGGGACTTCCGGCAATGCCAAGCTTAACAAGTTCTCTTCTCAGTTGACGCAGGACAAGGTGAGCCTACTGTGTGCTCGACGGTGGACTACTGGCTAATCGGTACAAGCTTCGAGGTGGAGCTCAAGCTATGCGTTCGTAGTGTTTGTTCACTCCAGGCTGGTATATTCTGATGCATTACTTACAGTCTACGCCACTGGATTGACCGAGGACGATATGAATAAGCCTCAGGTATGTGTGTACTTCCAAAGTTCAGACCGTATAGGCCAACTTTCCCTGGTAGATCGGTATCTCCCCGGTTTGGTGGGAGGGTGAGTGTGAAATATTCTCGTCCCGAGGGGTCACCTGAATACCGCCAAGGGAATCCATGCAATATACATCTCGTGAGCTTCATCAAATCGAATTCATCCCCAATTCGGGCTGATCTTTTTCCCACAAAAAGCTGGATCTTGCAAAAAAGATCAAGGAGGGTTGCAAGGAGGAAGGCCTCGTTGGTTTGCTTTTCAATACCATCGGTGTCAGGTCTATAGTTACACCAGTCTCGTTGATGATACTAAGCTCAATGTGGTTTTCAGCGACGCAATCACTATGGGTACCGATGGTATGTTCCAATGCTTGCTATGAAATGTATTTTCGTCATCCGTGTCTTTACAGGAATGCGTTACTCGTACGTGTTCGCCGAGTGACTAGGGCTGGCTAGGGGGCATTGATTAACTTGCGACTTTATAGGCTGCCCAGTCGTGACCTGATTGCGGACTCCATTGAGGCGGTGAGTGACCTGCTGAGAAGAAGGAATGTGTCTAACAACGAAACAAGGTCACCTTGGTGAGTTGAGCGATGTTTTCGTGGTGGCGCTGCCCCACAAACACGATTTGCCTACCTTACTATAAGGCACAACATTATGATGGCAACATCTCCGTCCCTGGATGCGACAAAAATATGCCTGGTGTTTTCATGGCTGCTGCCCGTCACAATCGTCCCACAATAATCGTATATGGTGGAACAATCCAAGTGGGCACTCGCCATGTCGATTGCCCCGCGATGGGGTACAAGAAGGGTGACACCGTCAACATCTCAGACGCCTTTGAGTCATACGGTACGACATCTTCATCTTATGCTTCTTTCTGATATTTAGTATGATCAGGTGCTTATGCGGTTGGTCTTATCAACGACGAGGAACGTCTTGACGTCATCAAGCATTCCTGCCCTGGTCCAGGTGCTTGTGGTGGGATGTATACGTAAGTCGATGCATCTCGGTGTTTTTCCTTGATTGCGAGCTTCTATATGATGGTGTAGAGCAAACACCATGAGCTCTGCTCTGGAAGTTTTGGGGATGTCATTGCCGTATTCCTCTAGTACGCCAGCAACCCATCCAGGTGAGTCAAGATCCCCAAGCCGAAGAGGGTGACTCATCTGTTGTTTTCAGAAAAAATCCAGGAGTGTTTCAGGGCCGCAAAGTATTTGAAACGTTTACTGGAGTTGGACTTGAAGCCCAAGGACATTCTGACTCGTCAGTCGTTCTTGAACGCAATTACCATCGTCAACATACTCGGAGGATCGACCAATGCAGTATGTCTTTCGAATTTCTCTATTCCTGGACCATATTTCTGAAATGTTACTGGAAGGTACTCCACTTGCTCGCGATGGCACGAGCCGCCGACGTGTCTCTTACCATCGATGACTTCCAGGAAATTTCTGACAAGACACCTTACATTGCTGATCTCAAGTATGCATCTGACTTTTCTCGTTATATCCTTGGAACTGATTGTGCTCCAGGCCTTCAGGAAAGTACTACATGGAAGACCTGCACAAGATTGGTGGAATCCCGGCCCTGCTGAAGTATCTTCTTAAGCGCACCAATCTGATCGATGGTAGTCAGATGACTGTTACGGGAAAGACCCTCGCAGAGAACCTCGAAGATGTTTCAGAGATGGAATTTGAAACGCAGGACATCATCAAGAGGGTAGAGAACCCGATCAAACCCACGGGCCACTTGACAATTTTGCGAGGAAACCTGGCGCCTGGAACGGCCGTTGCAAAATTGACTGGTAAAGAAGGCTTAAGATTTGAGGTACTTCTCTCCACTTGTGTAAGAGCTAAATACCTAACCCAGAGATGACAGGGTGTCGCCAGATGTTTCGACAGGTAGAGTACATATGCCCTCGGGCCCAAGAGCGAAACCTGAGTTTGTCATTAGTTTGTTGGACTTCTACCCCTCTCTGGAAAGAGGAGAAATCAAACCAGGCACTGTCCTCATCTTCAGATATCAAGGCCCGAAGGGTGCACCTGGGATGCCCGAGGTTCGTTATTTGGTCTACCTACTTTACATACAGCTAACATTTCTTTGCCAGATGTTGGGTAAATTCGGGAAAGACTCACTCGATCGTTTTCTTATTTGACTTGATTTCAGGCCCGACCGCTGCTTTGATAGGAGCTGGTCTCGGTAACTCGACCGCCCTCATTACTGACGGACGTTTCTCGGGGGCGTCTAGAGGATTCATCATTGGTATGCAGCATCTGAGCTTCCAGTGTCCTAGGTATTCAACTCTACCCTTTCCAGGTCACGTTGTTCCAGAAGCCACCTTGGGTGGCCCGATTGCTCTCGTCAAAGATGGTGATCGTATCATCATTGATGCTGCGTCGCGAACCATCAACTGGGTGGTGGAAGAGAATGAGCAGGCGGCCCGCCGGAGGGAATGGGAGAACTCGGGTAAGAGTGCCTTGAAAGTAAAGAGAGGAATTCTGTACCGGTATGCAAGGGACGTCGCGGTGAGTGGTTGTGCACTTGCATGTCACATCATCACGTTGCTAACTTGGTCGCGTTGAAAGCCGGCCAGCGAAGGCGCGTACTGCGACTGATTCCCGAAGGTTGTTCGTGTGTTGTGTGTATGCGTAGGCCATTCGTGTATAACAGTCGAGAGAGTAAAAATCCTGTTGGTAACTTCGTCGCGAGTTTGTGTGAGTCGGAGTGCACTGTTCACGAGATGTCACACTCCATCACCACGACCGCTTCGTATGTCCTCAACAAGTACTCGCGTTCTTACCCACCTACGTCCTCGTCTGGTTCTGAGGCTCCAGTCGACTCTGAATGGCAACATTTTACGAACCCTGTTATGAGGATGATCCTCGAGGCCAAGAAATCTCCTTCCGGACAACTGGTCTCTATGCGTCTGAGGATAATGTGGAGCTTACACACAGAGTCTAGCGACATGTTTATGGATCAGAGAGAAGTCATATTCGTGAGCGACCACTCAGATTGTTGTTGGATATGTTTCATAAGGCTATTCGTCTTAGGAAGACTTGGAATTGCTGTCATTTTCGTCTTTGCCGGCGTTCCAACCTCCCATCACTTCATCAGACCAGAGCCTTCCATTGAAGGCAGTGTATCGCGACGCAATAGTCGGCATCCGCTACCTGCACCCGAGGATAATTCCTCTTGGTTCCCCTCCAGCAAGTCGTCGTGCGGGTAACGGCTCGCGTTTAATACTGACCCTTCGTCTGTCAGACCTACCGTCGCTTCCAAGTAACGTTCAAGGACGCACAAGATGCCTCACTATTCATCGACGCCATCAAGTCTGTCTGTCCCTGCAAGGCGAATGCTCATTCGACTCAAATCAATCGACACCCTACAATGCTTTCGACCGCGTTGACGCGAACCGCGACGACCGTGACTGGTGCACAATCTGCTGGATTGACGGAGCGTCAGAGTGTCACCCCGGCATCTAGGCCACTGGTCCGGTCATCCACGCTATCCCGCCCTCTGGAGAACCAACCCGTTTCTACTACTGCACATTCCTCCGTGCCGATGAACCTGTCCTCGGACGACAGTGCCTTTGTAACATGCTCCGAGACGTCACACAGAACAAGCACACCAGCAAATCATGAGAGAGACGGCCAATCAAAATACCGTGGTACTCGAGGCCCTGTTCACCGTTCCTTGCCGAATTCGTCGCAGTCCTCATCGTCAGACCACAGCTCAACGATGCCTCCGCCTCCTGTACCGCGACGTGTAACGCACATTGCCGGTGCAGTGACTCAGGAGCTATCGAAAACAGCAATTGCGGACGATGAGAGATCACAGATTCTGGCCTCTCTGAGCAAACATCCTTCTCTATACGAAATGTCTCGAACTGACCTGGAACTCCTCGTTAGCCAAGTCATACGAGAAGAAGGCTTTCGTCATCTGGTAACGTCAGAACGTGTCATGGCAGTACTGCGCAACTCACGTCGCAATTCCCTAGCTCGAGTCTCTCGATTCATTGTGGAGTGTCAAGGGACTCCTCGGTCGTTAACCCACGTTGCACTGTACTATACATTCATGTTTTACAGTACTTGTAACAAAAACTTCTATTTGCAAGCTAGCTTTCACGTGGTATATCCTCTGATGCTTCGAGGGACGTGCCAGAGACCTGCAACTCGTGTACACTCTCGAGACCCACACCGCGAAGGATTCGGCCGATCCCCTGCTTTTTCATTGTCTCTAGCTCTGCCTCGCTCTTGGCAAGAAGCATGCCTGCGAAGCCGAGTGAATTGACGCCGATCGGTTCCTGTGTCTCGTCGACCTTGTATGCCTCGTGGCGTCGAGGTATCAGATGCATGTGTTCCAAAGTAAGGATGACGTTGTAAGCGAGAGAGCCGGAGGGATAGTCGGGGTCATGTCGTGCGGTCGATATGCCCAAGTCGAGCAGCGACAAGAAAGGGGGGAAGAGTGTTTCGCGAAGGTCATCCACGGAAAGATTTCCGGAGAGAGGGGGGAGGCGGAACACATGATTGGCATAAGGTAGAGAAGAGATCGCGAACGGCTTCCCTATACGCGTTTTCCTTCAGTTTCTCGTCATCACCGCCACAAAAGTCAGTTACCAGGAGCTTCGAGTGTCAATTTCCTGGCAAGCTTTTCGATGGGCGGACCGTCGTTCTCAACTTCAATAAATTGCACATGTTTGTGGGGTTGGCTCGCACCGCTGTTCGTGCCACCTGATGGATCGTTGCGAAGAGTGACTTCAGATTCGATCTAGGGAAGGAACACTCACAATTGTAAAATGCGATCAGATGCTTGTTCGCCTGTCGAGCTGCGAGCAAGAGGAGATATGTCTGTACCAAATCCTCTGGCAACAGGGGCGAAGTCTGCGGCTGGAACTCTTTGATCGCAGTGGGGTAGATGATCTCGAGCATCTTTCACGGCAACTCGAGAACGTACCCTTTGACACCAACAGAAAGTGGCAAGGAACCACGGAAAACTTGTTCACCTAATGTCCGGATTGAACATCGTGTGATGTGGGACGATCGAAAACCACACTCACCAGGACGACATAGTAGGATACATCGTCTCCGTCTTTCAGGGACAGTTCCCCTAAGTATAACTGTGGGGTATAAGGCGGAACGAACGGGTTCTTCTTGGCTACTGTGCTGGGTTCCGAGGCAAGGGAGAGACTGGCCACAGGTTTCTTTTGTAGCGCGGTGCACAGCCGTAACTCGAACTGCCAGCTCGGCAAAAATCAACGAAATTCTGCGTTGGGCAGAGCAGGAATCTCACCTGCAGACCGATATCCTGGTGCTCGTAAGTTACTGAAGGGTAGAAAAGTCGTTCGCCAGATTCGTCTGCGATCTTGAATTTCTCGGGTAGTGCAGCAATGATATCAGATGGCTGCATGGTTGGTTGGTCAAATTCAAAGATGGTCCGAGCACGTGCGATGGCGTTGCTATCATCGAATCGGCGATACTACATGATCTACTTGGTACTACAATATGCTCAAGAAGAAGTCGAATAAACTGTCACACTCGCAGGATCTCATTCCCGTGGGCCCGAAGCATGTGCAGACTACAAATCACGGAAAACGCGACCAGAATGGTCTCAAGCCGTCTACTTCTCGTGCACTCGTCTTACGCAACGGTAAATATGGCGCTCGCGGAACAGGTGAACTCGTCCTGGCCGGAAAAATAACTGGCAGGGAGAAGCTTGATCTTTTAGCAGGTACGTTCTTCTCGTTGCCCTTCATGCTACTAGTTCACCGTTCCCCCAGAGGACCTCGTATCACAGAAATCACGTACAGCCCTTATGGCTCCATTCAACCTCGACAAGTGCATCAGAATCGCCGACTCGCAATACAATGGTGTGTATGATTCGATTCTCCCATCCCGTCGTGTTCTCCAAACCCTCAATTTGTTCAAGCTTACCTCGACGACATCGTTAATCTCAAAGACCCTGACTTGTTCCACGATAGGATCGTGGCCGAGTTAACCGCAAGGTCCCCCGGTGTCCAACAGTCTGCGCGGAACGCTTCGCATGTCGCTTCAGTCGTTTCCACAAGGTATACCCTTTGATTGTGTCACTTGTAATCAGTACCTACCATCCCTCAGGGTGCACAATGCCTACATGATAGCTTCAGGATGGAAGCTTGTCGTTGACATCCTTCGCGATCTGCAGAGGTCCGGTGTAAATGACGCATCGGTCCGCACTCAGCTTCAGACCGATGACAACTTGCGGGCACGATACTTGGTCTTGTGTGACATACTTGGTGTTCTGGTTGACCTTGGACAAGCACACTTCTCCATTCTTGCCATGACCACGCGTATGCAGTCCCAATTCATTTGTCCATTCCCGTGTTTTAATCTCCACTCAGCTCATTACTCTCGGTACTTTAAAGAGGTGGAGGACATGGACCTAGGGCAGCCTTCCATATCATTCGACTGGGCTGGCCTCAAGGATGCTTGTAAATCCTTCCTGGACTCTATCATCATCGAGTTATGTTTCCCAAGAGCACCATACCCAAAGCGAATCCTATGTCAAATCCTGCATGACGCCGTTGATGAATCCCCGAGGGAAGCTAAGAGGTTTCCGCAGTCGATGTGGGACGCTGTCGGTGACCTTTCCGTAAGCTTCTCCTTATGCAGGTTCTCAGATTGTTGTCGGCTCATCTTGCGCGCAGGTTGTGTTGGAACTACAAGAACTCTTGGAGAGTCCCCTTCTGGGTCGTCAAGGCGAGCAGCTCAAATGTCTTCCACGTCAGATGCCAGAGCAATACGAAAGGTGGCTTGATGCTCAGATTTACTCAAGACAAGCATCGGAGTCGCATGCAAACTTCAAGGACCTCATCCACCCTCTGGAAAGGACCAGGGATCCATCCGTACTTGATAATATGTGGAGGTTTATAAATCTGGTACGTTTCAAGTCTTGCCAAACTTTGTGTTCTAATTTCCCACCAGAACTACAAAACAACCTCGGGATTGTTTATCGATTCGCTTTGGGGATTGGACGAAGCTCCTCATCGAACTCCTCAATGGAGTTCTATCTATATGCCCGGTCTTCGCACCTATGATTCTGATTCTGACGACGAGCCACCCTCTCTGCCTCTTTCAAGGAGCACCGGACGAAAACGATCTAGTGGGAAGAAGAAACCGAAAAAGTTACTTGCAATCACGGAAGGGAATGAGGACGACGTCAGCGACGCTTCCATGCCTGATCTCCAGTCCGTGTCAGACACCTCTGTTGAGGAAGACGAGGATGTGTTTTTCGCCCAGAATGATGGGGACGAGGAAGATGACGACGAGGAAAGCGACTACGACGACGGGACCGAGTATGACTCAGAAGAAGAAGAAGTCTATCGATCCATGCTGAGGGACGCAATGGACGCCGCGATGGAGATACCCGAGTTCTTTGATCCCAAATCAAAAGTCCCAGAGTTTGATAAATTTGCAGAGGAAAGAAAGGGAAATCCATTTTTGAAACTCCTTGGATCATTGAGAGGCGAGATCGGTACCTATCATGCTCTGCAGCTACATACACTAATATTTCCGCAGGGCGTATGTTTTCCTCTGATCCGAAGCTAAGTTCGACCACACGTACCCAGCCACGGAAGGGCTTCTTCACGCAGAAGGGTCAGACTACCCGGACACCGGCTAAGCCACCCACTGCTTCTGCACAACGTATCAAAGTTTCTGATGTTTCTGGCCGCAAAATTCCGTCCACACCGCCCACACCAAGCAAGGAACGTCTACCTGGTACGTATAAAATATCGAAGCGGGTGTCGACCTCCTTAATACTTGGTCTTAGCTTCTTCTACTCCTGGGGGAACTGAAGGCTATCGCGCAACTGTCGAGGACGCGGAGGATGAAGAGGACGCTACCTCCGTAGCAGGCAAGAAGAAAAAGAAGAAGCCAAAGAAGAAGAAGAAGAAGGCCACCAACGAATTGTCAACAGTTCAGGAAGACCCTGTACCCGCTGTTTCGAATCCTCCAGATGTTCCTCCGAGTACGCATGTGGAAAAGCCTGTTGTATCCACACCTCCAAGGAATAATCGTTCGAGTATTCCTGCCGAAACCCCTGTTATAACAACACCTCCTAGGAATCATCGTTCGAGTATGCCTACCGAAACTCCTGCTAGGCCGTCTTTAAGCAAACCTACCACATCCAATACCTCTGTCAATGTGTCTGCACACATGTCGACGGCCTCGCTGCCAATTGAGCCCACCGTCGCGCAGTCTGCTCATTCTTACCTTCAGGAGCTCGGTTCGCCGAAAGAGAAAGTCAAATCCCGACCTGTCCATACATCTCTATTTTCAGATAAAAAGGGATTCCTCCAGAAGCTCAGCTCGAAGGACAAGACGCCGAAAGAGAATGAAAATGATCCGACAGTCAACAAGAAGTTCACATGGTTTTCCAAACTGGGTAAAAAAACGGCCGGATACATGCACCAACTGTTGCATACCCATGCAGACGAGAAGGCTGGGTCGTTGAGGTGGGAAAACTTCGTCAAGGTAAGTCTTACAGCATTTCTATTTCATCGTCTTATGATCGACTTGGTATTTCAGGTTATGCGAGACATGGGTTTCAAGTATGATCCTAGCACTGCAGGATCTTCAGTTCGCTTCGATCCGCCAAACCCAAAGGATAGGGTAAGCTGTTTCCAACTTCCAGTCTTTCTGGTTTGATGACATGGAGTGTCTCGCAGTCTATCATCATTCATAAGCGTGCGTTCTTCTTCATACCTGTGATTCGATCAGTACGCGCTAATGAATTTCGCAGCGCATCCTGATTCGACGCTAGATCCGGGGCGTCTGAGGGACATTGGGAAGAGGTTGAAAAAGTATTATGGATGGTCAGAGGAAGACTTTTTGAGGAGAACCAACACCATTTGAGGGTGCGCTATCTGTATCTATTGCTATGTGTTATATTAGCACTTGTACTATATGATGATGACACCGTTACCTCACAGTGGTTAAGGGTATCATAGTACCTCTAAATATATGTATCGAAAATACCTGGACCGGATCTTTGGAGGTCGCTCCATGCACTGGGAGGAGAGGGAGGTAGTGAGCTGAGATGGTGGGCGGGAGCCCGAGTTGCCAGGTATAGTGTGAGCTGCGACGGCAACAAGAAGTAGAGATCGCGCAGTCTAGAGCAGGGGAGTACTATGCGCTAGATTTATGAGTACGTAGTACGTAGGTCGCGGAGAGAATTCGAAATTGAATATTTGCTCTCATACACATAGTACACACACACAACAACGTACAAGGACAAAAAGCAGTAGAACACCAACTTAGAACATCATAGATCTCATAGACACACCCTCCATCATCATCATCATCCCTTGTTACTCGACATTGTCATCATTCTGTATGATCATCGAAACATTAACACAAAGACAAGATGAATTGCAACGCACACTGGCATCATCCCAACCATCGAAATCGCCTTCTGTAAGCAGTTGTCCATCCAAAAGTTTCCCCATGTGCGTTGACGCAAACAGCATGCCCTTCCTCCGAAGGCTCATCAACGTTCTCAAGAAGCCAACGGGCGTCGTCTTGAACGCGTCCCCAGTCTGCGAATAATGCCCTGTCCGATTCTTCGGCGCGATAAACCCGTCACTCTCGACCTCGATGCTCTCATCCTCTTCGCCTTGCAAGTCTCCCGCGTACACGCATAGGAACCGACAAAGCCGGGTATAAGTCTCATAGTCCTTCAGGTACAGCTGCCCGGAAAACATGTTCAGTTGGTCCATAAGAGCCGCAGATGGCGTCCAACCACTCGCAGGAACCGCGGGAATGCTGTACAACGCGAGGTCGTCGCATGCCTTCGCCAACTTGGCGACGCGGGGCGTATACAGATGGAGGTGGACCTTTCTGCGCGACCTGATGTGCGGGATCAAGTGGTTGACTTCGTAAGGGCTCAGAATGACGAAGACTTCGTTGCCACCCCGTTTCCCGGAAACGACCCACTGGACGGGGCGCAAGTAATCGTCCAACTTTCCAACCGAGCTGACGGTCTTCTGGAAGTCCGTCGTTACCAACACGAATGGACTCCAGATGTGTGGCTCGCGAGTAATCGCTGAAGTATCACGAAGCGTCTCGAAAGCTGGACGGAAAGCTGCGCTGTGTGTAGGAACGATGCCTGTCTTCACAAAGGTAACGACATCCGAGTGCATCGAGTGGACCGCCGGTGTCGCCCTCGGGGGTCGTTCCACGTGTCGCTCGCGCTCAGCTTCACGTATTATCTCCCGCTCTTGTTCCTCGTCCATGCTTGCAGTGTACACTGACGAAACCCCGAGGGAGATGCAGCGACGACGGATATCTGGAGTCTGCAATTCGGCAGAGTTAGAAGCCTTGCGTGGTTCGTAGAGCTCTTCTAACTTCTTCGCTTCTGGTTGGAGCCACTTTACGGACAGTTGTTCAGGAGTCAGCTCGCCTCTGTTGAAGCTGGTCCAAACATCATATCGGGACGTATGATCCATCCCTTGTTGGGCCCAGTGAGGTGCATGCTGCTGAATCTCGTCACAAGTCTCACGTATCGCCCACTGCAAGACGTCCATGACGTTGATGGCGCTCGAGGGAGCTTTGAAGACGACATAGCGAATCCGGCGATCAACCTCGAGGGGTGCGAAAAACATGATGGAGTGGCCATGACCAAGCTTTCGCATCCGCATACAACCTATTGAATCAGGGACTCGTCAACACTCGCGGATGCATCAAATATTCCACATCGCACGTACCCTGAACCAGACGATCTTTAGTAACTTTGGGGCCCAACGTGACCGCCGCACGGAATCCACTAGGGAAGTTGATGTCGGTACCGCGCGTGTGAGCATCATCAAGGTACACGATGCATCGATCCAGCTGCTGAGCAAAAGGCGAAGACAAAAGGAGCTCGGTGCTGCCGTCCCGTGTAAGCACGGTCAACTCGTCATCTTCGTTGAAAAAGATGGCCGCATGCGAGGAAGTTGGGCTGATGGCCAACCAAGTTGCGGCCAGTTCCTTGTTCTGAAGATCCAACATTTGGGCACCGACGTCCAACAGGACACGGATCTCGGGCTGCTGGGATACCAGGAGAGCAAGGAACTCGGACGCCTTTCGCCTTTCGCCGCTCTCGTGAGTTGTGCACATGTAATGGTTATTTTCCCGCTGAAGGATATAAGCTAAGACCTTTGCATTCGTTCCCCGTTGGTGCTCAAGATCGTGCTGAGAGATGTGAAGTGGCAAAAGATATCGACCATCGTTGGTCCCAGAAAACCCTGTAACAAACATAGTATTACACTGGCACGCCGTACTCGTCTGACTCACCTGTTAGCACGCGCTCTCGCTTCTCTGCTAGGTCCCAGCCGGAACACGACAGTTTTGAAGGAAATTCCTTGGCTTCTCTTGGAAACACGACTTTCAAAAGGTAAAAATCAATCGTTGACTTATTCCGGGAGAACAGAGGGAGTAGAAATTTGTGCCACTGTTCCGATGACTTGATGTTGATACCGCTCCATGATCGTAAGGACTCCGGCACTTTGGAACACTCTTGGACCCAGAGGTCATAATCTGCCGACGGGTCCTCTTGGTTGAGCAAAATTTCGAAACAAATGCCCAGTTGTTCTCGATCCAGGCCACCATAGTAATAAGATAGACAGGTAAAAATAATGGCAATGTCGGGATGTCCGAACTCGGCTCTTTGTGCTGGTACATCCTTAGCCCTGTATGGCACCGCAAGCAAGGTGCGCACTGGGGCGAGGCCGTAGTCCACCCGCCACCGTCGGTCCCCGAAAGCGAACAAGAGAATGCCGGTTGCCAAGAGACCGCGTAGGAGTAGTAGACCATTCCACAATGGAGTCTGCTGACAGTACTTCTTTACCGATTGGACGATTGCAGGCGAGACATCCTCGCAAGATATGAAGCTTTGAATCGCACTTTTAAGCCTCCACCTGACTCGTTGAAAGCCAAGGTTCGAAAGTCGACCTTGCATGATGTCTTGTAGTATCAATGATGTTAGCTGTTGACCGGCCTCTGCTTGCAAAACACGAAAGTGTGGGAATGATCCGGGCGGTCCTCTCTCGTACTCTATTCCAAGCGGGAATTTTTTTCGAACGTAGGATGCGTGTTTCTTCACGAAACCGAGGACTTGCTGAGTGGTTGTCCATCGTTCTGGGAAGCCTTCCATATGTTGCTGATGGCCGATGGTGTATATCAATTGGTACCGAACATGAAGGATTTCGTCACTCTCATCCATGATATCTCGAGAACGAGAATGGAGCCACTTTTGAATTTCCAGTAAC
Source organism: Leccinellum luteum (assembly GCA_038091855.1). Taxonomy (NCBI): domain Eukaryota; kingdom Fungi; phylum Basidiomycota; class Agaricomycetes; order Boletales; family Boletaceae; genus Leccinellum; species Leccinellum luteum. Next base: position 19,769 of record JBBPPG010000586.1, read on the forward strand.
AGGGACGGTATAGTCTTGTCCTTCGATGGAGACAGCTGTTTCTCCACGCTCACAAGTTTGAGTGACAGAACATGATCCGGTTGGACGACCAGGATCCCCCGTTCCTTCATACACTCCATCATAAGCTCGTGGAGGGCGGTTACTTGCTCAGAGCTGATCTCGAGCGAGCGGGAGAATGGGAGAGTGTATATTCGCCTGTTGGCAAGTCCACCAAGACGATCCACGAGGAGTTGAAACATTTGCGCTGTTAGTGCCTTAGGAACAA
>JBBPPG010000587.1:0-19980 GCA_038091855.1 Leccinellum luteum
ATTTGAGAAGAGCTCGAAAAGCAGGCTTATCAACAACCAAAAAGGCCTAAAGAATAATGAGCATAGTAATTTAGAAATATAAATACATTACCTGATCCTCTTGAACAATAAAGCTCATGATATGCTCCAATAATCCCTCTTTGGACCACTTGGCAGTGGGCTGGATAAAGTTATCAAGGATTTCTTGGGTACCTCCAGTAGATGTATTCCTGATCTCAACTTCCCCATCATCAGCAATTACCATATGAGTGGGAATGGCTAGATGGTTGGGTACTATGTTTGCTGCCTTACATTTGGCAAGATAAATCTTGCCATGAGTATCCCAATTTCTGTGTGAAAGAAAGCTATTAATCTAGAAGGAAATAATAAGGAAAGCATTACCTGGCAATATGTTTTCGAAGAGTTGATACACCCCCAGAAAACCAACAATTAGATTGGGGGCATTTTTCCACTCTGTAGCCAGACATTAGCACATAAACATCATTGAGAAGGAATACCTACTTCCGACACACCTCACACCAATGACCATTCTGCCTCACACCATCACCAATTTCTCTGTCTTTCTCGGGAGTGAAAATGGTTCTGATATCCTCTGTGCGGGTATCACGGCCTCGGTGAGCATGCTTTCGCTTAAACTATAATACATATCATAGAGATGTTAATATTATTATATGTCATTATCACGTCACCATATGCCGTCATGGTCCGGTTGTCCAAGTCGTGTCGTCGCATGTGGAGTCGTCATCAATGCATTGTACCATCCCAGTCGTTGTGCCATCATCATTGTGTTGTCAATGCGTTGCGCCGTCCGAGTTGTCCGAGTCACATCGTGGCGTGTCACCATTGCGCCATCATCGTCGTGTCGTCGACACATCGTGCCGTCCGAGTTGTCCGAGTTGTGTCGTGGCGTGTCCGAGTCAGCGTTGTGGTGCGTCGTCATGGCGCCATGTCATTGCGCCATGTCGTTGCGTCGTGTCGTGGTCGTCGTTTGTGTGCGCCATGTCGTTGTGTCGTGTGGGCGTTGTGTCAGCGTGGCGTCGCCGTCACATCGATGGTTGTCGTTTGTGTGCACCATGTTGTTGCGTCGTGTCGTGGTCGAGTCGTCCGAGTTGTGTCGTGGCGTGTCCGAGTCGGCGTTGTGGTGTCAGCGTTGCGTCGCCGTCACATCGATGGTTGTCGTTTGTGCGCACCATGTCGTTGCGTCGTGTCGTGGTCGAGTTGTCCGAGTTGTGTCGTGGCGTGTCCGAGTCGGCGTTGTGGTGCGTCATCATGGCGCCATGTCATTGCGCCATGTCGTTGCGTCGTGTCGTGGTCATCGTTTGTGTGCGCCATGTCGTTGTGTCGTGTCCGAGTCGGCGTTGTGTCGGCGTTGCGTCGCCGTCACATCGATGGTCGTCATTCGTGCACACCATGTCGTGGCATCGTGTCGTGGTCGTCGTTTGTGTGCGCCATGTCGTTGTGTCATGTCGGTGTTGCGTCGTGTCGGCATTGCGTCGTTGTCACGTCGTCATCATTTGCATGCGCCATGCCATTGTTGCAGCGTGTCGTCGACGCATTGTGGCATTTGTGCGTCGTCACGGTCACATTGTGTTGACGTCACGGTCGTGTCGCGTCGTTGTGTCGGCGTCATGTCGTGTCGTCGAGTTGGTGTGGGTTGTGTCATGTCCGAGTCGGTGTCGTGTCGAGTCGAGTTGTTGGTCATGTCGTGATGGTGGTAGTAGAAATTACAGATAATAATTATAAAAAAAAACATTTCGATTAGTGAGTAGTACACAAAATCAATCGATAGACACGCACCTTTTGTGTCGTCGTCCCATCGTCCCATCATTGTTGTGCCGTGTGGTCATCGTTTGCGCGCACCGTGTCGTTGTCGCACCATGTTCAAGTTGTCGATGTGTTGTATATTGTCGTTGTGCCGTGGTATATAATAAAAAATGGTTAGTGAGTGGACAAAGTCAGTCAATAGGCACGCACCTTTTGCATCGTGAGTCATTGAGCCATGTCATTGTTGTTCCCATCATCGTTTTGTTGGTATCAAGTCGGCGTCACGTTGCATCGTAAATTGGGTCGTGTCGTCCGAGTCCGAGTTGTTGTATTATGATGTTTGCGGTAGTAGGGAAAGTTAAAGATAAGGAAAGGCACATGATTAGTGTGGGCCCGGGAATGAATGAAGACAGTCAATGAGCACATACCTTGTTGTCCTGTGCTCGTTCGTCCTGTATTTCGTGATACTCCTGCTCGATATCGGGCCTTTCCATGTCCGTGGTGTCTTCACCTGCTTCTGTGTACTCAGAGTGTGGTACAGGGCTCAGATTTGATTCGTCTTCAAGAAAAGTTAGTATTTACTAGTGTCCGAAATGCCTACTAAAATACATGCCTTGATCCTCGGGGATTTGGTCGTCATTGGAATCCTCCGATAAAATGATTTTGGAGTGGGATTTGCGTTGTTTGATGGCTGGTTGGACAGCTAGCTTCGTTGTCACGGTGTCGCTGCGCTTGCGCTTTGTGGCTGTGCTTATGGAGGCGACATTTTCTTCTGTCGTGAGCTTCCATGCAAGTTTGCGTTGACGAACCCCTGCAAGTTTGCGTGCAGGCTGTGCATTCAGAGCTGCTGGTGTGAGATCGGCTTGGTAGTAGTGAGCTAAATGCAGTGCAAGACCCTGAAATACCTACTTTTTTGAGTTCGAGAAGCTCGAGAAGTCTCCCCAGTCTCCACAGTGCCTGATCCACTGCCTGGAATGGGGTGCTCGTCAGTTTCGGAGTTGTAGAATACAATTTCAGAGGCATCCTTGAGGGTGCCATCAGGATTGAGGGCACCTTGGGGGCTGGACATGGGTGGGGTGTGGTGGTAGCAGTAGGAAGATTTTCAGATGATGGTCGAAATAAGGTTTACTGTGTGGCTGCTATTTTTGACAGCTAACTGTACATGTGTCAAGAATAATTTTGACAAGTTCTACAAGGTTCGAACTAGTTCGAACTGGTTCTCTAAAATTTATCAGCCCCTGAACCTGAACCTGAACCTGATATGCATTGCCTGAACCTGAACCTGAACTGAACCTGAACCTTAGGTTCAGTTCAGAGGTTCAGGTTCGAACCTAGGTTCTGAACTGAACTTTGGCAGCACTAGCTGCACGGACATGTCACGGACAGCCATACGATTCCCTGTGGCAGAGAGTCTTTTTCAAGGCTCGTCAATTCAGCCATACATCCATAACTGCGAGGTCACTGTTCGTGATGGACGGCATGCTTACCAGTTCCGCGTATTCTTCAAACGTCACTGCCACCTTCCCTCTAACCCATTGTTGAGCAACGGGGACCAATCGTTTCGTGGAGACGCAGTTGTCGTAAGGGTTGGAACGGGAACTCAGAGGGCAGTCATCAATATGCGCTCCCGGAACAGCGCTGTCGCAGACTATATGATTATGCAGTGAGTCTAGTGGCTGATACGGGGCAACTTCCCGACTTACATTCTGTGACAGTTTCGCAGGGTGTATTAGCAAACTTGCTAGAGGTCTGAGACCACCACAGTCGCTCACGTTTTTGAGGCTACAGAACAGGCGTGTCAGCGCCCGTATCTGTCAAATCCTTCAGCGCCGAGCACTCATGTAGACCGTACCTAGTTCTGCTATTGTCATGTGATGACTTGTATAGTAAGGAAAAAGACAGACTTAGACTTGCGGGCGCACCTAGGACTATTGACCGTGCTGGACCTGGCGTCGTGTTTGCTCTTGTCATTGTGACAAGAATCTCTCCCAGCGTGACGCAAATGTAATACTGACTGATTCAAATTTGCCCTCATTTGGTTCTTGAAATTGAAACCCCAGTGGGCGACTAAATAAGTATAGTAGCGTCGGGTAATAGTGAATGGCAACAGTTGTATTGACACAGACGGACATGGACGGACATGGCACAATGCACAACTACTATACTAGAGAGACGAGGGTGGCGAACTACTTTCATTTCTGTTTAACACAAGCAAAGGATTGAGTACCACATTATGCATCACAAAAGAGGGAAAGAAACGTACCCTCAACTTCTTGTTCTTCCCGGCTGCCATCTCGACCTCTTGGCGTCTAGCCCGGCTTGATGTATATTTGAGGCGCATCATGATCAAGTCGCTGACCGGCCAGCAAGTACTGTAATTCTCGAGGTCAGGGAACTTGTCTTTGGCCTGAGTTTTAATCAGCCAGAACAAGTTAATCGACCTGAACTCCAGCAAAATATACATCCATTACGCACCTTCTCTTTGACGACCCGGACGAGAGCCATGTTCTGCGCTGATGCACACTTTGTGACATCAAGGTGCTCATCAATGAGATCATGGACAAATTTCTAGAATCCTCAGCCAAATTGTACAGTTGTAACAGAAAGGAGACCCGTACCTTGAATTTCGAGAATGCTTTCTTGTCCCAGCCGAGTGCTGTCTCAAGTGTATAACCGCCGCGACCAGGCCGGCCTGGTTCTCCAGCAGGCTTGGGGACCTTGGAATCGTCCGAGAGCTCTGAGAGAGAGCTCGCAGTCGACTCCGTGTCTGAGCTAGAACAGGAGCTATCATCTGAAGCCTGAGGGGTATTGAAACGAAAAGATACGGCGCGGCCAGGCTTAGGCGATACAACGCGGAAAGGTTTGGGCGACGGCAAACGCGGGGCGCTCACAGGTCCAGGTGATCGGAGGCGAGAAACTCGAATAGGCTTCCTGGAGTCTGCAGACAGAAACTCATCGGCAAGGAGGCTAGTGGAAGGAGGTAACTTTCCAAAGAGTTCAAGCTGGTCGGTGAGCATGCATGACATGGGAGGGGGTACACCGGAGTCATGATTATAGAATGGCGCAATGGCATGGATGGTGGCTGGCATAGTGTCTTAGCAGGCTGGGTTGTTCGGTCACCTTGCGGTCTTTAACTTGCATGATGCGAGACCAATTTTGGACTTAACAATAAACATGACAATACTCAACACTACTGCGATCAGCATGTGACTATGTAATCTCCCGACCGACCGATTTCCGGCGGCAGGGCAACAGCAAGTTCCGGCGGCAGGGCAACAGCAAGGCTTCTTGTTCGTTCATAATAGTCAGTCGACAAAAATGAGTTTACAAAAAGTTGTCATGGAAGAAAAAACAGACAAAAAACAATTAAAAAAACCATACAGAGTGATAGAATTTAAACGGTTCCGAGCGGGCGACAACGACGCTTGCCAATCAGCATGTTGTCTCAACTCTTTTTCTCCAGCACGCCTTCCAAACGGTACCAGAGCGTGGGCTCGTTCACGCCGGACTCACCATCCATTCACGCTTTGTGCATCTCAAACGATGGTTCCCTTGTTGCCTGCGGAGGTGGGTAGCTCGCGCAGCTCCGGTGTGTCCCATCTAACCAGCGCCCAGGTACAAACGGTGTTCACATCTGGGATGTGAATACACGTAAAGAGCACACTTATCGTAGTCAGGAATCGCTGGGTTCCGTCAGCTGTGCGATATGGATTAAAACGAAACACAGTATAGCCGAGACGATTTGCTATGGCACAGGGCTCGGCCATTTGGTGTTCCTCCGCTCGAATCCTGTTGATGTAAGGCAATTTAACCCGATGATAATAGCTGCAACACTAACCCTTGACAGAAATGCTTTCACCAAATTTGTGCCAGGCACCTGGGGTCTGGCTTCGAGATCACTTGCCTCGCTTGGGATATGGGGTGGTCTGATGCCAGCGCCCGCATTGCTGTCGGAATGCGTGATAATGTGATCCAGGTGCTAGTGTTGAATGCAAACTCACAACTGCAGTCGGTGTTTGCAGGACGATTGGATAACACAGTGCCCAAATCGATTGCATTTGCTCGCCCTGGAAGCGTACATATCTTTGGTCTTTACGATGGCAATGTGTAAGCGGTCTAACCTAAAGATGAAATCAAAGCTCACTATTTTTACCAGCATCAGATTGGACATCTCTGATGGAACCATTCTCAGCGAGCAGCAATGTGGCTCGGTGATGTACGTACCTATCACTTTCTGAGTACATGGACATTAATGTCTCTGTAGAGGATGCGCGGCAGTTAGCAGCAAGAAAGAGTTGGTGGTGATTGACAATGCCACCAATGGCTTTACCTTGTACCCATTAGACGGCAACAAGACGATTCGATCATTTTTCGCCGACCCACCAACTGTGCACGTACCAAAGCAAGTGGCCTTTGGAGAAGAAACCAGGGTTGTCATTGGGGGGAGTGACCGTGGGGTAGTGTACGTGTTTGACAGAAGGTCGGGTCAGCTGCTTGAGAAGATTGTCCACACGACAAGCGGCTTAGTTCAAACCATTGGTGTTCGTCAAAAACTTAACCTTTGGTTGTGACTCACCATTTCTTAGGTACGAGATGTCGGCGGTCGTTGCATTGTTGCAAGTGCGTCACCTGCACAGGGTCACAAAAAAACCCTTGTCAGGGTCTGGGCGTATCAGTACGAAAGTGTGCAACTTGCAAGCAAGTCCAATAGCAACCAATTAGCGTGGATCGCGAATGCTATCACCTCGCTTCTTGCCCTCATAGGGATAGTAGTCGTAAGTTTGGTTGCAGGATTCTGGGCGAAAGGAAACGTGGTAAGTCAGGTCTTCAAACCTATGGATGTGTACTGACAGTTTGCGCCAGGACGTCCGATTACCATCGATGCCAGAAATCCCCAATTGGTATGACTATCTGCCAATTAATCATCCCATGCAGAGCAGATTTAAGTGGGACCCACCAGCAAACATGGGCAGCAACCTGAAGATTCACCCAGAAAGCCGGTTGGCTATTCTGAAAGACTTGGCCGAAAAATTGATCGATCTGGCGGAAGGGGTGCATCAGACTGAGTCGGAGGAGGAGATGGTTGACGAGGAAGGACGTGAAGATTATGGGGAGCCCGGCAAATCGTCCTCGCAGCGAGACCTGATTCAACAAGACATCATCATCTACTTGTAACCTGTAAACTAAAATCGTACGAAAAATGTGAACTCACATTTGATCTAACCCCGCCAGGAGCGGTGGTAAATAGATGGGACGACAGAAGGTTGGTAATAGAATTCGAGTACTTGGAAAGTGTGAATTAACCCAGTAACTGTAACAGGGCATGGCGATGCATCGGGCGATGCTGCAAACAATGCCTAACCAACCAAGGTGACTGCATCGGGCGACCAACAAAAACTACGAAGCATGCCATCCACTTTGTTCTGTGCACCTTGTATTATGCCCAACGTAGCAACGATGAATGTTCAATTATAACACTTTCCCTCTTCGGCCTTTCTGGCTGCGCTGAAATGGTCCATGCATTTTCGTTCGTAAGTCCCTCTTTAACAACTCACCCATACAACTTGATCATTCAAAACTACGCTGGGACATGCCTCCTTCCTCTCCCGTCCTGAGGCGGTGTACATGCCAAGAATGTGCCCAGAAGAATCCTAACGGCGTCCTAATGGATGCTCGCCTCCTTCCCGCCCACCAAAAGCGTGTACAGGACGAACATCGAAAACGTGCACAGGATGAACGTGTTCCCCTCGTTGAAGCTGTGGCATCTTCTCTCCCCCGTCCATCCACCCCCTCCGATGATGTCGCAGCTCGTCTGTTTGCTCTGACGCTCACCGACGATGGATCTGACTCAACCGGCAGTGTCCACAAGCTTTGGAATTCACGTGCCGATTTTCAGGCGAATGGCCCCAGTAGATCCATCATTTCTTCTCATCCAACTCCAGTTCCCATGGACGATGTCACTGCAAGTCTTGGCCGTTTGTGTATGTCCTCTGATGCCCTCTTGTCGGACAAACCTCCTCCCAAACCAAAGCTCTCGTCGATTGCCAACCCAGCGTCTATCGTCTCTGATTGTCGCCTCTCAAAGGACAGTGATCATCGTTCCATGAAGGCCCTCAAGTTGTTGTCCAACATCGAGGCTAAAACTCAACAATGCTTTCGTCTTTTGTTTGCTGCTACGGAGGGGAGTCACGACGCAGTTAAGCAGGAGCTCGCTGCTCTTCGACATGCCACCCAGGATATTTGTCGTAACACAGATCGCGTGAAGGCACGCAAAGCAGAGATTTCAAGTGCTCTCGATGAGCTTGAGCAGCGGCTGCTGCAATCACAAGGGTCGGCAAAGCCAGAAGGTCCTCTCAAGGTCGACAACGGTAATTGAATTGGTTAAGTTGTATGACGAATACTAACGTCTTTTCAGACGAGCAGTTTCGACCCCCCATCGAGCGCATGGACACTATCGCTCAGGTGGCATTGCTAATCGGTGTCATCTGCAGTGTTGTCATGGGCGTCAGTCTCCATGGAGCTAACTTCATTGTCAACGCTCTCTCGTTGTTGCTTTACCTTGCCTTTCAACGCCATGATGGTACTTTGACACCCTCTCACGAGAACATCATCAAGCAGATCCCCTCTTCCATTGAGGAGGTGCTGGTGCGGTTTAAGCTCAAGTGCAAAACGATCCCCTATGCTACGTGTGCATGTCATTGTACATATGCGCCCACTTATCAAGCTGGATCGACTCTACCTGTTTACCCAGACCACTGTAACAACTATGCAAAGCCCGAATTCCAGTGTCAGGAGTCGCTTTTAGAGGCCCGGGGGTCTAATGGTGAATGCCGTCCGAAGAAGACATTCATGTACTACGATTTCAACGATTACCTTGCTGGTTTACTCTCGAGGCCCGACATTGAATCAATGATGGATCAAGCTTGCGACGATCTTTGTCGTTCGTATACATCCCCTCCCCCCCACTTTGTCCACCACCCGTTTGATGCCCGCTTCCTTCGGGAATTCGGTGGGCCTGAGCCTGGGAAACTTTTTGTAGATCGAGGTGATGAGGGTCAATTTGTATTTGCATTACACGTGGATTTTTTCAACCCCGAGGGTATGACTATTCGCGGCTCAAGTACATCGACGGGGATTATCTCAATGGCATGCCTTAACCTGCCGCTCAACATTCGGTACAAACCCGAAAACATGTACCTTGCTGGCATCATCCCTGGACCAAAGCAGCCTTCGCTCGAGAAACTCAATCACTATATTCGTCCACTTATTCAAGACTTGGTCGGGTCTTGGGAGAGAGGTGTCTGGTACTCGAAGACAGCAAACTTCCCTCAGGGTCGTCTTACCCGCAGCGCTATTGCTCTCGCAGTCTGTGACCTCCCTGCGGCTCGTCACCTTTCGGCGCTTGCTTCTGTTGGCAGCCACTTCATTTGCACCATCTGTAACTGTTACCACAAGACCAATTATGGTCGGGTTGACTATGAGAATTGGGTTCCCCGCGACAAGGAAATGCTACGCAGGTACGCCGAGCTGTGGCGGGATGCTGCCACATCAGGAGAGCGCGAGAGGCTGTTCAAAGAACATGGTGTCCGTTGGTCTGAATTGTGGCGTTTACCTTACTGGGACCCTGCTCGTCAACTTGTTGTGGATTCTATGCATTGCATACTTGAGGGCTTGGTTCAGCACCACGTCCGCAATCTTCTACGCTTAACCAACGAGAGGGCATCGACGTCGCCCGGTACAACCTCGACCCCTGCTTTCACCTTTCCACCCATTGATGTCAATGCATCTTCAGCACTCTCAGCGAAGGAGCTCAGACAGGTTCCTCTCATAAACACGCTGCTTGCTGCACCGGTTCCATCACTGAACGATCCCACTTGCATCGACAAGTTCATGCAGGAACTCCACATATCGTTGCATCGCAAGAACTTGTGCTCGCTGCAGTATGTTTGCAAGGCGCTTGACTGTATGCCCACCAAGAGAACGAGATTGTACAAGTCCGACTATGTCAGGGCCCTCGTTGAGTGGGTAGGTTCATCCATTGACCTATGTAGGTGTGCTGCTCACATTTTCGCCAGCGGCGTGGTAAACCATTTTCGGCACCTACACCCGACCGTCGCTTTGAGCTAGACGGAGACGTGGCACTTACGAGAATTCGAGAGGTTATCCGCGACATCTCAAAGCCCTCTTGGTTTGGCTCAGTTCCTGGTAACTTTGGCGATGTATCAGCAGGGACAATCAAAGCAGACGAGTGGAGATCTCTGATAACAGTCTATATTCCACTTGCGCTTATCAGTCTATGGGGGACGAATCCATCCGAATCTGATTTGAATGTTGCTCTCGAAAGCACAATGGACCTCGTCTCTGTGGTATACCTTGCTTGTGCACGAACGATGAGCACTGAGCGTGCAAATGCTTACCGCTCTCATGTCGCCTCTTACGTTTGCAAGTTGAAAGAATATTTCCCTCATATCAGCCTTCGACCAAATCACCATGCATCCTTCCACATCTACAACTTCCTCGTCCTCTTCGGGCCTGTCCACTCCTGGTGGACTTTTCCTTTCGAGCGACTCATTGGCTCCCTTCAAAGGCTCCCTAGCAACCATAAACCGGGTATGTTCACTGAGTCAATTTGTCTACGCATATCTCTGAGTCTTCGTTGTCAGGGGAAGCTGAAATAATTATGCTCCAGTCATACCTCAAAGGTGCCAAACTACGCTCCTGGCTGTCCCGTCCAGAATGCCCGACGGCCATCCGGGAATGTAAGATGCTACTCGATCAGGCTTTCCGCTTTCCAGATGGCAACACCAATGTCACGCATGATGGCCTTGTCATGTTGAGTGAATTGCGACGCGCGACAAAAGTCCCTCATGAATTACAAGTCATTATCGGACGGCAAACGGCAATCCTGTGTGCTCACATCAAGGACAGAACGGGTGTAGTCTACAGCCGCGCATCCACTCATGTTGGAAATTCACTAATCGTTTTTTATCCGGATGGAAATTATTTGTCAAAGCCTGTCCCCGCCAGCATCAAATACATATATGAGGAAGAAGGCTCTTATGTTTTTGCAGTGCAAAGACAGGTTGCTCTGCCAGAGACAAGCTCGGATCCCTTCGCTGCCTACCCTCACTTCCCAGCTCGACAGTATTCTGTGGCGCTACAGGAGGCCCTCGAGCCCGTACTGTTTTCATGGGTGTTTGGCCATTATGCACGCTGGGCTGTATCAGATGACACAGTAGTTGTGGTTAATTTGTCTAGGGTACGCTTTTTTTTCTTTCTTTTTCTGGCGAGATGACTCACTGATTTCACTAGGATTAATCTATACCTTGTTTGAAGTGTTGATGTAGGCTCTTACTTTGGCCTTGTTCGCATGTTGGCGCTGTTGGGGTGATGGTTTGAGGGGTCGTGATAACTATGTAGGATCTAATCATTTGCTCGGCCTCGTTCCGGTAAACGGACTTGTTGTGTATTGGGCGATAATCTCCTTGGCATCGGGCGGGCAGCAGGCACTCCTCGCTGTACGAGCGGGCGACGATCGGGCGATCAATATGGACCACAGTATATATTTCAAACATTGTATGTCGACAATATGTTGGAGTAAATTTGTAAAGCAGTCGTGGAATTAAATGTTAGCCCATATGTGGAATAGCGACCAATATTTATGCTACACAAATATTCAAAATATTCCCTGGGTCAGTACTAGAATCGAGTACTTGAAATATTTACCACACTTTTTGATTGGTCGATATTTCTTATCTTGTCCGATCTTTAAACTCGGTCACTGCTGCCGTCGATATTTCAACTTTCCCCCACCATATTCTCCGTGGTAAGTATTTTAAATTTTGTCTTAGGAAATATTGTGTTCAATATTCCATCTTCTGTATTCTCCTTTTGTCCGACCTTTAGACTACGTCTAAAGATTGCCCACTGCGTTGTGTGAGCGACTCAAAATATTGGAAACCCCGGTGTGTGATCAGGTGATTGATGACTACCGCTGGCTGTCGGTATATGGTTATAGCTGTGCAGGACTCCAGGGGTAGTACTTACTCCGGCGCTACAAATGGTGTGGGAAACGTAGTATGGTTCAACCTTGTATGACTGGGGCACAGGCATGCGGCCGCCGGCGGGGACTCCCTTGTTTCCATTCCTCCTCCCGATGCAATCAAAAGGTACTTGTTTCCTTTTTCTGCGAGAAGAGCCGCAGTGAAATGACATTCATATCAGCCAAAAAGTGTTGGTCTCGAGCAAAGTCTCTTTTCATCAAGCATGAGAAAGGGGGCAGGACGGACTCCATTGGAAAGGCGACTGTTTCAGTCAATCAAATACTGTCACGAGCGGAGTCAGCATCCGCCAAGTTTATGCAAGGGGACGGGACGGACCACATCAGCGAGGCAATCATCCTCGATCGCCTGGCACTGGATCATTGCCCACCCAGTCACTACGAGCGATGGGGTTCGCTAACACAGCTGGCCAGCCATCTCAAGTACCGTTACGACCGTATAGGGGCGGTAGAGGACATCGAGGAAGCAGCTATGTATTGGAGAGAAGCACTAGAGCTTTGCCCAGAAGGGCACCCAAATCGACCAACGTCGTTGAGCGATGTGGCACTCTGTCTCATCACTCGTTACGAACGGCATGGAGATATGACGGACCTCAATGAGGCCATCTTTCTCAGGAGACAAGCCCTCGACCTTCTCCTGTCAGGGTGCCAGGATCATCATCGATCAATTTCAATATACCTGAACAATCTCGCAGGCTATCTCTCCTGTCGTTACTACCAGCTTGGAGAAATGGCGGACCTCAATGAGACCATTATCCTCGGGAGACAGGCGCTTTACCTTCGCCCGTCAGGGCACCCGGATCGATCAACGTTATTGAGCAGTGTTGCAACCTATCTCTTCAATCGTTACAAGCGGCTTGGAGATATGATGGACCTCAATGAGGCCATCATCCTCGGGAGACAAGCCCTCGACCTCCGCCCGTCAGGGCACCCGAATCGATCAACGTCGTTAAACAGTGTTGCACTCTATCTCTCCGATCGTTACAAGCGGCTTGGAGATATGACGGACCTCAATCAGGCTATCAACTTCTGCAATCAAGCCCTCTACCTTCGCCCATCGGGGCATCCGTATCGATCAGCGTCATTGGACAATGCCGCAATCTATCTCTCCTATCGTTACGACCGGCTCGGAAATATGACGGACCTCAACGAGGCTATCATCCTCGGGAGACAAGCCCTTGACCTTCGTCCGTCAGGGCACCCGGATCGATCAATGTCGTTGAGCGGCGTCGCACTCTGTCTCTCAAATCGTTACAAGCGGCTTGGAGATATGACGGACCTCAATGAGGCCATCATCCTCGAGAGACAAGCCCTCGACCTTTGCCCGTCAGGGCACACGGATCGACCAACATCATTAAATAGTGTTGCACTCTATCTCTCCCATCGTTACAACCGGCTTGGAGATATGACAGACCTCAATGAGGCTATCTTCCTCGGGAGACAAGCCCTCGACCTTTGTCCACCAGATCATTCCGACCGAGCATGGTCATTGCATCAACTTGCAGGTTGTCTCCGTGTTCGGTTCACCCAGTCGAGGCAGTTGAAGGACATAGACGATCTATTCAGTCTCTATACCGAGTTGACAAATATCACACAAACAGTCTCACCCCACGATCTCTCTGCAGCCAAGCAATGGATCACGGAAGCTGAGCATTTCCGCCATCCCACAGTCGTTCTCGCATACGAAACATCTCTTCGACTACTCGTTCAGCATCTCGCGAGCTTGCCATCCATACCCGATCATCTCCACATTTTCAAGGACCTCGCTTCATCCCTAGCAATAGATGCTTTTTCCGCTTGTCTCCGCGATCACCATGCAAAAAAAGCCATCGAGCTGCTTGAGCAAGGTCGTGGTGTATTCTGGAATCAGATTGCTCGTCTCCGTTCCCCTCTTCAAGACGTCATCGCGTCAGGACACAAAGGAGACGCCCTTGCAGACGCGTTTAGTCGACTGTCATCAGAAATACACAACACAATTCATTCACAATGTCCAGATCAGCACAACAGGCTATGCAGTCTGAATGTTGATCTGCAATCCACAATCACCGAAATTCGCAAATTGCCCAGTCTCGCTCGATTCCTACTCCCCTCCTCCTTCTCCGAGCTACAGCGCGCTGCCAGTGGTGGGCCTGTGGTCATCGTGAATGCTACCCAGCATACGTGCGATGCACTCGTTGTCTTTTTCGACAGGGATCCCGTTCACATTCCATTGCAAATCACGAAATCTCGTGTTCAGGACCTGTCGTTGGAGCTCCAATCTCTGACATTGCGTGCAAAAATAATGGACGTGAAGAATGATCTTGGTCGCTTCTTGCGTGACCTCTGGGATGAGATTGTGTCGCCGATTGTGGACTTCCTACTGACGACAGTTCCACCTCGCTCACGCATCTGGTGGTGCCCCACTGCCGAGTTCTCTCTCCTACCATTGCACGCTGCCGGTCCATATCGGGGCGGCCAACGGAATCTCGCTCATCTATACATCTCATCTTACGCTCCCACCCTGACTGCCCTTATTCGTGCCAGGCAAAATGTCTCGTTGGCGAAGTCCTCGATGGGTGAGAATCGCTTTCTTGCTGTAGGTCAAGCCACTGCCAATGGCCAGAGTAAGCTCCATGCTGTTGGCAGCGAACTAGACATCGTCGTGCAGCGTATGCAAGGTCTTACCACGTTCACGCGCCTTGAAGGTTCGGAATCGAGTATTTCTAGAGTCTCGGAGGAACTGAAGAAGAACGAGTGGGTTCACTTTGCTTGTCACGGTGTTCCAAACGAGGAACAACCATTTGAATCTGCTTTCGCCCTCCACGACGGTCCGTTTACGATCGAACGCATTATGGGATGTGAGTTGGGGAACTCTGAGTTAGCCTACCTCTCTGCGTGTCACACTACGGTTGGATACAAGGAGAGTCCGGACGAGGTGATCCACCTGGCCTCCGCAATGCAGTTTGCAGGGTTCCGGTCTGTGATTGGGACGATGTGGGCGGTGGACGACGCACATACGAACAAGATCACGTCCAAGTTTTACGAGTATTTGCTGGATGGATCTGGTCAGCTGGATCACACTCGAGCTGCGTTGGCACTGCAGAGGACGATGAGCTCATTGGCTGGTAGTGTTCCACTCGACCAGCGGATTCTGTATGTTCATATCGGTGCCTAGCGCATATTGCCGAGACCGTGACATGTCTAGTCTGTACCGTTGTATGGTTGCAACGTCTCTATACATTTACTATTTGCCACCAGGTTTGAACATTGCTAGTTGTGTCATTGAGCAGCATGATGATGCCCTCGGGAGTCTGTGCTTCACAAGCGCTATCCAGAGTTACGTTCATGCATGTAGGAAGAGTTCTTGGGCCATCGTAAATATCTCTGGCTCCCGCCTCTGACTGAATATGAGGGCTACTCGAACCTATGCTTGGGGAGACGGGATGGGCACTATTTCGAGCCAGCGATAGCGCTCATCAGGGTTCCGGTATCCTTGAAGTAAGTACCCACCATATGATCATTTTTGTTGTTCAAGTTCCGATGGTGTATCATGCGGTGAATTGACCAGAGTAGATGGGGTTCGCATAAGGCATTCATATCTAGAATCTATATTGCTGAGAAAAACGGACGAAATCAGTAGCACCTTGTTACTGCAAATGACCTCCCGATCGAAATAGGACGTGAGCTATCTTACCACTAGACTCGGCGCATCGTCACGTTTCGATACTCGCGCTGTACTGTTGTGGATAGGGTTTGGAAGGTATCGATTGCATGAGGAGTCAATCTTGACTGGAGTTTAACCCAGATATCTGTGTCGACAACTGCGCCATGGGTATTTGCACCTCGAATGGGCCTAGCATTTCAGTGTTCGTCCCAGGCAACATTGCGTGCAAATGCTGCATACTGGGCAATGCAATCGAGAGCTACCGAATTGTGGATACCAACCAATAACATGACCGACTTTCTTGATGGTTCAAACGTTCATGCGTTACATTGTCTGCCTTCATCGAAAATTTGATGCGATTGCAAAACATGAACAATTGCATCTTCCTAGAGTCTATGTTACACACGTACAAGAGAAAGTAGAAACCCCAGCTGGAGGCATTGCCGATATAGAGACCTGATCCGGTTTGTTTGGCGTGTATACAGCGCACTGGACACATATCTGTTCCAAAATCCCACACGGAGGTTGGAATGTCGACACCTGGAGCTTGACTTTGAGGTGGTCGAGGGCCCATACTGAGTTATGCAGCAGCATGAGGAGGGTAAGACGGGCGAAGCAGGACAGCGGCAGTCTTTTGACGTCGCTCTGTGCGCTAGGAGGAGAAGGGAGGCAGTGGGTTGAGAAGAGGTGGATGAGCGGGAGCCTGGGTTGTCGTTTACGACGCGCACTGCTCCCCGAGCGGTAGGAATGACCGATGATGCAGAAAGTGACTGAGAAAGTAGGAGGGGAGAAGAGAGGGTGGGATGGGGCGCAAGGATGGTACCAGCAGCTTGAATCACTGACGGAGGAGAACACGAGGCTGAGCATTGAATGCACCACAGCCTGGACAAGGTAGAATGGCCGGATGACAGGGCACCACGGCATCTGAATCAGTTGCGTGGCAGCCTGAGTGTGATTCGGCTTGCGGTCGTCGCGGGGGTGCTTGACCAGGTACTGACGTTCTATTCGTAGGACAACGTCGAAATCATGGACGCGCTGGCGAACTGCGCACGACGTCACTCTCAATATCATGAACTCTGTTGTAGTACGTAGTACACGTGTCCAGCTCTCTCTCAAAGTTCTCTGACCACAAATGTCGCAAGACACATGGCCATCTTCGACACTCTCCAACCCCTCTCGAACTACCTCTATGACACACACACACAGTCCAGACACTATCTGCTCTCTACGAACTAGTCTAGTACGCCGAAAACATCATCTCCCACCTCTACCTTATGACCACCGTCAGCTCCGTGTACATGTCTATCTGTCAGGAAATCATGAAGGATGAACAGAGGCGTACTGAACCTCATTTGTGGCTCTTGCTACGACCCTATCTCAGCGGTCAGACCAGGGATTATCTGCCAGTCAGAACCGGATCCGGGTGAGCTCACGCCGCGTCGCGTCATCCGTTTGTTGACCCAACCTAGTAAGGGTCCCTCAAAGACTTGATCGCGTTCATGCTCACCAATTTCATAGACATGAACAAGCTCTCCAGCACCAGGGTCACTCACGCGACCGCGAGAAATGCGAGATGGAGCGTCGCGAACTCCGCATTCTGGTCAGCACCGTCTCTCACAGCTCGACGGCGTCGATCTGGAAATGTACCAGAAGAGCACATATTAGAGCAGGTCGACATCCAGGTGGGTGTTCACTGTCTTGTGTATATGCTGGAGTCCTGGTAACGGTGTTCATGAACAAGTTCCACCTACATTCACTCAGACCGTCTTTATCCGCCACCGCTCAGCTTCACCCGAAAAGTGAACACAAATTCATTGTCAATCCGCTTATCGACAGACTGTCAGCCTACGCCGTGCGTGAGGACCCCGAGGAGACCAAGAAACAAGAAGAGGCTGCCACCAAACGACTGGCAGAAAAGGTCAGGACTCACTTCGTCGGACTCATCAGGGTAAGTTCAACGAGATACGCACAAAAGAAAGACGTTCTGACGATGTGGTCGCAGGTTCGACCAGACTTGTCACTGGCAATACAAGATATCATGTACCCAGCTTATTCTCATCAGGTACATAATTCAGCCGTTCTAACATCTCGACTGAGCTCATTCTCATTACGGTTTACCCAGTCAAGGGAGTTGAAGGACAGAGACGATCTATTCAGTCTTTACACCGAGTTGACGAATATCACACAAACACTCACCGGACGATCTCTCCGCAGCCAAGCAATGGATCACGGAAGCTAAGCATTTCCACCGCCCCACAGTCCTTCTCGCATATGAAACTTATCTTCGACTACTCGTTCAGCATCTCGCCACTCTGCCATCCCTACTCCATCATCTCCAGATTTTTAAGGACCTTGCTTCATCCCTAGCAATAGATGCTTTTTCCGCGATCATCATGCAAAAAAGCGGTCGAACTGCTGGAGCAAGGTCATGGTGTATTCTGGAACCAAATTGCTCGTCTCCGCTCCCTTCTGCAAGACGTCATCGCGTCAGGCCAGGAAGGACAGGCCCTTGCAGACCAGTTTAGTCGACTCTCATCGGAAATACACAACACAATTCATTCAGAGGGTCCAGATCAGCACAACGAGCTATTCCGTCTTAATGTTGACCTGCAATCCGCAATCACCAAAATTCGCAAATTACCTGGTCTCGCTCGATTCCTTCTTCCCTCTTCCTTCTCCGAACTCCAGCACGCTCCCAGTGGTGGACCTGTGGTCATCGTGAATGCTACCCAGTATACGTGCGATGCACTTGTCGTCTTTTTCGACAGGGATCCCTCTCATATCCCATTGCACATCATTAAATCCCGTATTCAGGACCTGTCGTCGGACCTCAAGTCTTTGACTTTGGATGCAAAGTAAATGGACATGGGGAGAGATCTCGCTCACTTCCTGAGAGTCCTTTGGGATGAGGTCGTTTCGCCGATCTCCGATTTTCTCCAGACAACAGTTCTACCTGGCTCACGTATCTAGTGGTGTTCCACTGCCAAGTTCTGCCTTCTGCCATTGCACACCGCTGGTCCATATTGGAATGGCCAAAGGAAATTTTCCCATTTGTACATCTCGTCTTACACGCCCACTCTCTCTGCCCTCATCCGTGCAAGACGGAATGTTCCATCGGCAACGACTTCAGTACACGAGGAGAAATGTTTCCTTGGTGTAGGTCAGGCAAGCGCGCCAAAGGCGAAAGCGAACTAGACATCGTCGCAGGGTGTATTCAGGGTCTCGCAACATTCATTTGCCTTGATAGTCCAGAATTGAGTCTATCCCAAGTCTCGAAGGAGCTGAGGAAGAGCGAGTGGGTTCACTTTGCCTGTCACGGTGTTCCAAACACAAAGCAACCCTTTGACTCTGCATTTGGGCTCCACGACGGCTGGTTTACCGTGGAACAGATCATAGGATGCAGAGTTACAGAACCCAGTGTTTACCTACCTGTCTGCTTGTTTTACGACGGATGGAGTCCAGACGAGGTAATTCACCTGGCCTCGGCGATGCAGTTGCGGGGTTCCGGTCGGTGACTGGGACGATGAACTCATTAACTGGTAGTGTTCCCCTTGATCAGCGCCGGATTCTGTATGTACATATTGGTGCCTAGTGTATATCGGACCGCATCTGGTTTGTATCCTTGTATGACCTGATATGTATTTGCCATGTCTCTTTGCAGAAGGCGGAACTTCGTGTCGATGTGATTTGGTGACCAGACAGGCTACTACTGTACTGCCCACCTCCATCACACGCAAGCACAGTGAATGTTATGTTCACTAATTTTCTGACCCGCACCGAACTGAGAGGAAGTCCGTCTATAAGCAATAGAGGCATCAACGACCGATTCCATCTGTCTGTCCTAAAGCAGAACAAAACGAACATAACCCACCTTGATCCCAGCCTCCCACAACTCCTGTACCAAGTTGATTCGCTCCTCCAACATGCCCCACCGCGATCACGCATGTCTTGGTCTCCTTGCTCCTTGTCTCCTTTCGACCCAGCACGATGCTCACAGGCACTGCGCGCCCCTTTTGTTCCTTCCCCCGCCGCCGCAGACCTAAATGCTCCACGAGGTTGTCGTGCTCTCCGGCGGAAACGATCGGGCCAACGCCTACTTGCAGCCCATCTATTTCTTCGTCAGCATTTTTTATTTTTTATTTTCGGTTTCTTTGTCTTCTTTTTGGGTACCGTGGGTGTGGGAGTGGACGACGGCTCGGACAACGATGTCGGTGCAGAACCGTTGGGAGTGAAATTGGATCGAGATGGTCCACATTAGCTTCGTTTACGATGTCAGTGTATTAATCCATCCCTCAAGCAAAGCGAAATCCCAAATGAAAGCTATTCATTCGTGAGAACGACCACGTGGAATCAGGAAGTGGGGACACTAACCTCGACACACTTTATCGAGGACGTTGTAGAGTGTGAAAAAGGGTTCAATTTCGAGGATGCCACCTTTGGCACTTGGGTTGGACCTTAGGTTTTCGTTGGCTTTTACTATAATCGATCTAGTAGGGTAACCCTCTATTACGGG
>JBBPPG010000588.1:0-19955 GCA_038091855.1 Leccinellum luteum
CCAGCGGTCAATTCAATCCCAGCCTCCCGTTTCCAGTGTTGAGACCCGCTCTGTTTCAAAGCATAAGGGTGGGTCGTTCCCGTGTTCCTTTCATAGTTTTCCAAGCCATGAAGAAGCTTGCTGGAACGACACATGAGGACATCAGGTAAAAGGATTCAGGACACGTACGCCGTGTATGATGCAGCATGCAACTTGAGTCTATCAATATCGACGCTGTTATTGGAGTTCAGCAACGGAGAGTTTCTGGTGAGCGGTATGGAAATCCCATTGCCGCCTTTCCCTCTGGGTCTGGCAAGGGGTCTGGGTATTGAAGCAGCCGAAACGGCTAATGCAGCAATGACTGTGACAACTGTGAACCGTATTGAAAAGCAAGTGAGCATGAGTCCTGATGAGGAGCGACGGTGGTATACCCGCCTTAAATGTAGCCGACTCCCACCCAACATCGACGATGTATACATCACGGACTCGGATGGTATACCTCAAACTGATGAACTTCAAGTAAAACTTTGGAAACAGATGTAATCGGCAATATTACAGCTGTTTGTGAAAACCTTGTCACAGCGTGATTTTTTTGCGAGTCGCGAGTCGCGTCGGACAAAAAGGGAAATGAAGTAAATGACGCGGTAGATATCTTGTGCTCGTACTTCAATGCGACCTCAACATAGCCTATCAGCGTATCAGCACAGACCTCAAGAAATGTGCCCTCTGCCTCTGGGAATCTATCATGCACTCCACATCTCAACATGCAGTGTTTATTGATGGCGTTACATGATGCACCCTCGACGAGCATGGGACAGTTGATCGACCACCTAACCCCCTCACCGGACGTGCTCGTAAAGTCACGCACACTGTTCTCACTGTGAGCTCTATGAAGCTGAAACAGACCTCTACCTTGATGACTCTGTGTATGGCTTGTTGCAGAGCATAACACGTTTATCAGTCCTTCCCTCTCCTGCACGCCTTGGTTGGTCAGTCTCACTTCCATAATCATTCTAATCACCGACGGGTCTGTTGATTTCTGCCTCTACATGCTGGTTGAACGAATGACCTACGCCTCGGGAATCAGAAAACCCTGTCAACACGCGTATGCAATTTTCGCGGCTGCCCACCTTCGTTAAGAACCACACACTCACTCAGAATGAGCAACAGGTCGGACAGAGTGCTGTGGTACAATTCACTCGATGAGGTTTCTGAGTGCGATATCACTTGATGGCTTACTCTTGCCGCCTCGCACGTCTTCTGAGCCCACTGCATCAAGGCAAGGAAATCGAAGGCTGGAGCACACCCTGTGTTGTTCTCGTCACCGCCACCCTCCTTGTCTTTGTCGGCGAAGCTGCCCAAGCGAAGAATTTTTCGAACCATCTTGACCCCACCCGCTCTCACCCATGCAGTTATACTCTCAACCGACACTTCCCATATCGGCAACAGATCAAGTACTATTTAAAAATCACCTGCTGCTGTTCTCGAATCCGATCCTGCAACTGCGTGTGTGCGCACTTCCGCCACTTGTCTATGAGAATATGAAGGTTGGCACTCGCTGGAGGCTGCTACCCAACTGCCATGATGATTCGAAGCATGGCATCCCTCGTAATCCTTCTCATTGACTGTCATGCATATTGTGGCCTGCACAGTCCTCCCATCTGGCGAAGAGAAAGAAGTAAAGTACGCACATCATGACCTCAAAAGTGTCATTGTCATTACTGAGATCTGAGATTGGCCAATGGCTGTCATCAATTCGTTGCTTCGGTTCTGTTCTGTTCTGTGGCTTCCTCTAAATAAGTGACAAGCTAGGCCTATCTATGCTACTCGATGACGACCTTCTCGACCAGAAGCGGTCCACTATAGCTTGTCATTCCATGCATACTCAAGAGGAACTATTCGAGATACAGTACATATGCTCATAATGCATAACAAAATCTCATAATGCATACTAAACCTAATTATTTTAGCTGAGAGTGTATGAAATCCTAATATGCATTATGAGCATATGTACTGTATATGTATATGGTTCTGTCGGCATAGCATATTACGTCATCGGCGTTCTAGCAGGCTTTGCGAATCCAATTCGTGGCTCGCTGCCGAAATCGAATACGGTATAGAACCGCTGAAGGAAGATAGTTCCGATTGTCCAAGAATCTGGTCAGGTTCAGAGGTCAGCATCAGAATAAAATGGAAGAGGAAATGCTGAACATGAGTCTCACCATAATCCGTAGGATAAGCCACAATTCCACTAAAACAATCGCGCGAGCCAGAAGTAACCCGTCCCTTGTTAAGCACGCTGGCAGGGATTAACAACGGCTTTCCACCAATGGTAAAAGTCACGGAGGGAAAGGAACTGCACGGGACTACAGGCCAGTTAATCAAAATAGTAGGAAATTCAATCCAAACTCACAGGAGTAGTAACCATTCTTGACGGCCTTACCACCATAGCTCTCGTGCAGGGCCAAAACTCTCGACGGTGAATCACCAAAAATGAAGTGGGAACCAGTGTCGATGATGGCGGGTACATCCATCAGAACTATCTCATCATTCACCTTAATGCTATCTATCTTCAGCTCCCAGAACGACTGTAAGGGCAATCTAAGCATGGATCCATTACCACCTGGAGTTTACACTCACAGGTTTTGTTACAGGTGTAAAAGCGAGGGTGCTTTCGATGTAAAGCGCTTTGTTCATTCCACCGATGTACAGTTCGCCTCCAGAAGCGGTGAGCATGAGTGAAAACACTGGTTGAGGCAGCTTTCCTTCACTGAAGAGTGTCTCAAACAAGGGGCTATCGTGATACTCCGAGCGAGGTGGGAAAGCCAATCCCAATATACCATCCGCAGCAAACCCGGGTGCTGCCAAATTTGGAGAGTATGTTGTTGCGGCACCGATGGTCTGAATGTCTGCCTATTATTCATCCATCAGAAGTGGTATGTTCGCAAACAGTAAAGGCATACGGTGAAACCAGCAATGGTTACATTGTCCGTGTGTTGTTCACCGCTGACAATCGAACCGCCTGTAAATGCCAGCCGAAAATTTTTATTGAGGGCCCAGTTGGCGGTTTCAGACGATGTAGGATCCCAAAGGTTAGGGTGGCTTCTGCAATTCTCATCACCAGTTGACGCTGGAGCAAAGAGGTCGCTGGGTCGAATAAGACGAGAGAGTGGATAGTACTGACGGAAAATACTTACCTAGAACCGGTGTCGAGCATGACTAAAATGGTGACTAGAGTTAATGAATGTCACGAATGCGCGGAAAAACTTACCGGTAAAGGATTTGGGGGGAGTGCCGATCGAAATGGTCCCATACCACCACCGATTCATGTGGTTCGTCAAACCAATGCTCTGTGGGGACTCGCCCCGTTTCACATCAGAAGAATGCGGTGTTCCTGTGATCCCTTCAAAACTTTTCATGCCACGAATGGTCTCGCTAAAAATGTGTGTGAGCAAAAATGATGCTTGAGGACACTGCAGGACGATATACGCGTTACGTGGTGCAACATGAAATTTGAGCGCGTCGGTGTCGGAGTGTTTCATGAGCGGTATGGCCATGCCATTACTTTCCCCCCTAGGATCAGGTGTTGGGGCGGCCAAAACAGCCACTGTGACCATAAAGGTTGTGATCACCTTGAAGAGCATTGTGTAGCAAACGTGGAGGAGCAGAAATACCATCAAGTACGGGTTTTTGAGTTAGTAGATGTCGAGATGCCATCACGTTTAGCAACTAAAACTAATTAGGTAACACTGATCAAAGTTTCAAGCAGGATCATCAAAACAGGTACGAGAGCAAGGAAGACGATACCTAGACTTACAAACCGGCTTTAGCCGAGAGTACTCCACATGTCATAGTAAAGTTTGCCTCCAGCCAGTGCAAGGCGGAGCACGCAGTGGTCGGAGGGCGATGATAAAATTGTGGCACTGTCTGCACCTTACTTTGAATCAGCGCAAAACTTTAGTTCGTCCACGTCGGCGAGAAAATGGACTCACGAACACCGTTGGACCTCGATGCCCTCCAAGGCTCTTTCTAAGCTCACCCATTCTTGGGATGAAGTGAAGACACGTCTCGGCTGAGCTTTGTGACTGTTTGTGTGAACAAGTTGTTGCATCGTGGAGGAAAGTATCCTTTCGATGATATAGCCACTAACTACGGGGGGGTCTTTTGAGAATAATACTTAGCATTCGGACGGTACCGTCGACATCATTTATATGGGTTGGTTTATCAGCTTGGTCACCACCTGGATCGTCCGCGTCGATTGCACGCGGTTGTTTGTATGTGTTAGGATTCAAAGGTGTGGGAGTGGTTGAATCGGCGATCATTTATTTATTGATATCTGATAGCATCACTTGAACATTCACCATTTCTCAGAGTGACGGTTATGTGTGCTTGAGCCACTGAGGTCCACCTGGGCCCTCAGAAATATCAAGCAGTAACTTCTCTGCTTGTCTCTATCTCGAATCGCGTCGACAATGGAAACAACAGAAGAATTGCAGCAACAAGAAATAACCGCTCTCAAATCTATCTATGATCAATATTTCATCGAGCCCCCCGCTCCAAGAGTGTGGAAGGTGCGGTGGAGCTGTCCTCTCTCCGTCGGACGCGCAGTACTCATTGTTCTGAAGGCTGCAGCTAGGCAACCCGAATTCATCATCAAAGTCGTTCACCCAGATCCATTACATGCACCCAAGGTTTACTTCCACCTTCATACCAAGTAATCTCTGGCTTTATCCATCAGCACTATCGCTGACCACCAGATAGATTCCCAAAAACATACCCCACCCTTGCCACTCCCATATTTACGGTCCAGAAACCCATTCGCGGCCTCGGTCATGACGTCGAAGTGGCACTATCCAAGCTCGTCCATGCTGAAGCACAGAAGCTGCGAGGTTCTGAGATGGTGTTTCAAGTCGGTCGTTTCACTATCTGCCCGTCTATCTAAGCACAAACCTGTCTATTCTTAGGTTGTCACCACCGCTCAAGAATGGATAGCTGAGCACGTTCAACCACCAAGCGAAGCATCTGGTTCGCTCGCCACGGAAATGACGCGACGTGCAACTCAAGAAGAGCGTGTAGGTTTATTTGTCATACATACTTCTGAGTGCGTGGATTTTCATGATATTCCATTAGGAACGGCGCGAAAGAGAGGAAGCCGAAGCCGAGCGCCAGTCTGAGCTTGCTGCACGGGCCGCAGAGCAACTGCAGGAACAACTCCAAGCCGATGCACAAAAGCACCTCATTGCGAAAGAAATGCAATACAAAGCAGCTCGAAGACGTGCCCAGTCAGATGCCACCGATACACCTTATGTCGGCGACACGTTGACGGAGTCATTCCCCACCGAGGTCGAATTCAGGGGCATTCGCTTTAACGCCGTGAAGATATACCATCCCCGGAAAGGTTTGTTCGAATTTTGGTGTATATTCGAATTCAAACAGCGTTCCAGAGTGTTTGGGTAAGACCTACCTCGCAGACCCTTTGTGTGACGACGTCCATGCCACGCTTCCCCTGGAGGTCCATACAATTGAGTTCAATTCCGAATACTATGTTAGCTTTCAAGGTATTTTCCCACCCATTTCCCTTGTACTTTTGATCCATGTGTATGCACCCAGGAAAGAGGAAGCTCACACAATTGGATGCTGAGATTCAACGTCTTATGAATGTGCGACACCCAAACCTGTTGAGCGTCCTAGCTGTCAAGCTTTCGTTTCCCCATTTTGGTCCTCCTCGCTTGACAATCTTGTCTGAACAACGACCTGCCCTCACACTACAAGATGTTCTGGAGGACTGCGATAGCCTTCGAGAAGACAGAACCTCCGTATGACATGCAGCATTTCTGCATGACAAATAGGCTCATCAACCATGTATTCTATAGGAATATCTTGCTCAGATCTTGTCTGCGTTAAACGCAGTGCACTCCAGCGATCTCTTCCATCGAGGTATGTTCTTCCATCCACAATCGTTCCCTCGACCTGTAACAAGTATCTCGATAGGTCTTGATAGCACGTGTATTTTCCTTGCAACCCGTGAGAACAAGAGCCATTCGAAACTTGTCAAGGTAGGGAAAGTAGGGTATCATGCCCGGTTGAAAGATCTACACAAGTCGAACCCTTTTATTTCGGGCTTAGCGCTCATCGACGAGCAAACCATTCCAGACGCTTGGTATGAGTTACGTCGGTTTTTTTTTTACCGCTGTTCCATTAACCTGCATATACTAGGCTGTCAAAGGAGGTCCTTGACTCTCCATTCTCATACACGAGGAGCCGTGATATTCACAGCGTCGGCATAGTATTCCTGCAAATGCTGCACGGGCAAGGCGTGATGCACAAGTTCAGTGGTCCGCGCGAAGCCCTTCAAGCTGGTGTGTATTTCCTTTCTATCTGATCCAGCTCCAGGAATGAGTCGTCTGCAGCATCTGTATCGCCCGCTCTGCAGATCACTGGGTTGAACATGTTGTCTTCCGGCAAAAAGTCCCACGTCTCCTGCTTGAGCCTTCTGGCTGATCTTGCATCGATGTCTCTTACTGCTCCGCCACATATAAACACGCCATCGATTCTAATACCAGGGCCTGGGACACCTATGGGAAATGGAAATCAGCCTGGAACATCACCTGAAAAAGACTACTTCCGTGCTCCCCCTAGTACAAGATATGTGAGTAGATGGAAGGAAGATTGGGAAGAACTGGAGTTGCTGGTACGAGAGGAGCTTGTGAAGTGGGTGTGTAGAAAACTAACTATTCATAGGGGCGAGGTGCCTTTGGGTCAGTCGTGAAAGCACGCAACAGGATTGATTCTCGTATTTATGCTGGTTTGTGGTAGCACCCTAAAGCTACATCACCTGTAGCACTCACCGTCATTTTCAGTCAAGAAGATTCGCCTTCGAACCGATCAGAGCGACACCAAGATCTTCAGGGAGGTAAACGCGTTAAGCAGGCTTTCTCATCGTTTTATCGTGCGATACTACACAACATGGGTTGAAACTGCCGAAGCCGTCGCCTCCGGCGCATCCTCGAGCTCCGAAACCGCTTCCGATTCGGGCACGGAAGGGAACATGACCTCGGTCCCTCACTCTTTCGAACGACACGAGAAGTCGGACCCGTTCAGCATCGATTTGAGCGACTTGGACGATTATGGGGGTTCTGGGAGCCGGTCGTCGTTCCCGAGCATTCATTTCACGAGGACGGATGCGAAGGACGAGAAGGACGAAGACGAGGATGACAGCGATGACTCGGATGGGTTTGCGCACCTCTTCACGTCGGATGATATTGATGTGAAACCACCGCGTGTTCTGCCGAGGATATTGTACATCCAGATGGTATGTACCTCCGGTTTTGGTACCATTGTTTCAAAACCATGCCTTATTTGTGTTCAGGAATTCGTAGAACGCCAAACGCTGAGAGAAGTGAGTGCCGTGTGGTCATCGTATCCTCCTTGGTCATGTCATCTTACCCTTTTGTTATCAGAGAGTGGCCGAGGGCTTGTCGGAAGAGGAGGCCTGGCGGCTATTCAATCAGATCCTGGAGGCCCTGGTGCACATGGGTAGCATGGGCATAGTTTGTCGCCTTTTCCTACTTCAAGCGCTTGTTACTTACCCATTCCACTCATTCAGCTCCACAGGGATATCAAGTTGACGAACATCTTCATCGGTTTGTTTTCGTTCGATTTTCGTGATATTATGATTACTCATACCATATGAAGATGGAAAAGGCGATTGCAAAGGTAATCGTTCAAATGAGTGGATGTATTAGTATTGACTCGCATCAATGTTCCCTGAAGTCGGAGACTTCGGGTTAGCTACGTCGAGCCTCGCGGCTGTTGATCCTTCCGACTTGTCCCCACAAATGACTCCGTCAGACACAGAATTCACTCTAGGTATGTACCAGTGTTGGCGACCCTAGTCTCCCTGAGCTAATCCCTGCCAAGAGGTGGGAACGAAATTGTACATCGCTCCCGAGGTTCTATCTCGGAAGAAGGGTCCCAGGAACCACAACAAGGCCGACATGTATTCTTTGGGGGTGAGTTCCTGTTCCTGTACCGTTGTAACTCTCTTGTTAAACTTCACCAGATAGTGTTCTTTGAAATGAATTACCCATTCTCTACGGGAGCGGAGCGCATCGCTGTCGTCGAAGACTTGAGAAAGCCAGAGGTTTACTTTCCTGGCGACTGGGAAACCCACCGCGCGAGGCAGAAAGAAAGTGAGTAGGGGCCATGATCAAAGTAGTGGCCATTCTCACGCTACCTAGTCATTTCTTGGCTCCTACGTCACGATCCTGCAAAGCGACCAAGTGCACTTGAGCTGTCACAAAGTTCGTTGTTGCCGCCTAGGGTAGAAGACGAATATTTCAAGGAAGCCTTGAGAATGATATGTGAGCACCGTCGAAGCTCTGGGTGTCTACTTATCTCAACCTCTTTTGTCTGTGCAGCCGCGCCAGACTCGACACACTACCAGACTCTTCTTTCGGTGCTCTTCAAACGACCCGCTAGCCAAACCAGCCAGACCAGGAATCTTTTATACGATCTTGAAGCCGATATTCCCGAACCCGCTAGCCTGAACATCATTGTCGAAGACAGACTGACGGACATATTTCGTCTTCACGGAGCCGTTGAGATGGAGCCGCCCTTGTTGGTCCCTTCGACGAATCCAGAAGAGAACGAACCGCGGGCGACATTCATCGACCGACACGGCGACGTCGTCTTCCTTCCCAATCAACCGTTAATACCTTTTGCGAGGCAGGCTGCAAGGAACAGCGTAAAACGCATCAAGCGTTTTCATATCATGAATACCTATCGTCCTAGGTATGTTGACCTCATCCGTAAAATCGCTTCTTCTCGCGCATACTGACTAGTCGGTTCTTTGTTAGCACCGTTCCTGGACATCCCAAGATAGTGAAGGCGGCAGTTCTGGATATCATCACCCCGGACATGAAGAATGGCATGATCGCAGCGGGGGCAGAGTCTATACTGCTACTCAGCGATTGTCTTCGTAGCTTCCCGAACCTTGCCCAAAGCTATGAAATACACATTTCTCATTCCAGAAGTGAGTGATCTTTATTGCTGTCTATGCCTTACTTCTTGAACGTTCTTCCAGTCGTCGAGTTAGCCCTTAGTCGAGTCCCGGAGGACCTACGGCCGTCCGTCATGGACATCATGAACCAGTCCAAATCTTCATCGTCCCAGAAGCGAGCAGCTCTGTTGAAAAAGGGACTCTTGCGGAGCACCGCAGATGAACTGGAAGTGTTTGCGGAGATCGACGAAGACATCGACGGACTACTCATAAAGCTCGAAAAGGTTTCCCCCTCTTTGCTCGCGATTATGCGGCCTGCTGTCGAGGAGATAAAACAGTGCATCCATTTCGCCACGTCTGCGGGCTTCAACGCTCCAATATACCTCCGACCACTCATGTGGGCCACTCACCACGCGTATTTCAACGATGGACTTCGTCTGGAGGTCGTACGACGTACGAGACGCCAGGACGTCCTTGCGGCTGCTGGTCGGTTAGTCTTTGTCTTTTTTAAAAAAACCCATTTCCGGATTCCCGATGACTGGAGGACCTGTACAGATACGACAAACTGATCGTCCAGTATTCCCTTGCCAAAGTGAAGAGCGACCCGGTCTGCGCGTTCGCCGTTCAAATAGCGTTTGACAAGATTACCGTGGCGCTCGCCGCGTTCCAGAGCACGTCGGTCAAGGCGCTGATGAAGGAACAACGATCGTTTGGCTTTTGGAGTCCCCGGAGGTGTGACGTTTACGTCATGTCGTACCAGCTGGGGTATCTCCAGGATAGGCTCGAAGTCGCGGCGTTGCTCTGGCAGAACAATATCAGTGCCGATATCATGTACGACGCCACGCTGGCAGAAGTGGAGAATATGAGCCATGTTGAGTTATGTGCTCGTGAAGGCATTCTGTGAGCTACTTGTTTTATTCTATCAATGAATCGAAGGGAGAACTGTTGATACTTAGGTTTGCATTGTACCCGCGCCCGCGCTTGCTCCGCCGTGAACAAGCGGCATTCAAGGTCAAGAGCATCCTCAGAGGGACTGAATACGAGAGTGAGTGTTCCAAATCCTGAGCTCCCTGTTCTGACACAAACAACAATTAGTCTCTCGCCCGGACCTCGTTGGCTGGTTGCATCAGCAGATCGCCGAACAGAAGCGTATCGACGGATCCACATCAGGGACGAATAGCTACTCTAGCATCATTCCCGCGAGCGCTGGCGGTAAGGATGCCTCGGGCAGTGAAGTACAACTCTTGCTCCCCGTCGACACAAAGAAACAGCGAAAGCAGGTGAAGCAGATGTTGTTCGAAAGAGGTACGTAAGGACGCGATAACGGAACGCGGACCCAGATATGGGTTCCGTTCTTCGTCCGATGTTTTCTGACGTTCATTTCTCCACCACCTACCTTATTCCTGCTACAGCTTACGAGCGCGGCGCACACCTGAAAGCTGCGATGGCCAACGACATACCGATGCTCGCGATCGACGTGCCGAACGCGGTGTTCGACATGCTGATCAGGAGCTCGAATTGGATTCACGACGAAGAAGCGTGGAAGACGATCGTGGCGGCGATGCCGCCCTTGCAGACGGCGTACGCGCTTCAGCTGCGCGAGGCGGTGGCGAAGAGGAAGGCTGAGGGGTACCCGTTTGTGATTTTGTACGCAACGCGAGAGGAGCGAATTCAGGTGCTTGGACTGTCGGCGCACGGTTTGGCCTAACCTTGGATTTTGTAACGTATTTCTGTTTCGTGTAATGATATTGCGCTTGTATTTATATTCCAAGTTACGTAGTTGCTACGTCTGTACGCGCTAGAATATCAACTACGATGCTTTTTGTGCTCCTAACTCGAAAGCTGGATTGAGCTGGACGTTTGTTCGAGTCATTATGTAAGCAAACGCACTTCTGTCCAACCTTCATTTGACCGTCCGGTTTGATTCAAGTTTTTGCTGGCAGGAGCCGGAGCATCTGAGGCTACTACCTGCGACGTACTAGTGTGTTGCAGGACACTCGCGTCGTGACTCGCGAGGTACTGGAACAAGATAACGAGACTCGAAGAGAGTCTGAACCTGATTCGAAGTACATATTTAATTATAATAGATGTTTGGCCGATTCACTGCCGTGGTACTAGGTGTGATACATCAGACTCGGAGTGTTCTCTTCTTCAAGCTTCTATTACTAATGTGTGTGTGTTCACGGTATAGCAATGGATGTCCCCGAGTGTAGACATTGGGCTCGGCGATGCATACTTAGGTTCGAATGCACAGGGCATAAATGAAAGAATGGAATCACGCCCCACAGCCCAGAACGTGCACTAAGCTCGGGTAGCCCCGTGCCCCATAGGAGTGCGGGTTCGAACACGCGTCGAAAAGTCCGCACAGCACATGAGGGATGGGCGTGTACTACAGCAAAGATGGCGAAAGCCTTGCATAGGCTTGTCCTACGCCTCCACGTATAAAAGGAGGACGGATCCGTGGATAGCCGGTCGCTGCCACCACCAGGACCCTTGTCCCTGCAAGCCAAGCGATAATGGGCAATTTTTTCGAAGACCTCGTTCACTCCGTGATAGAGTATACACTGACAGAAGAAGAGCAGGCTACTATAACGGTGCGCCTATGTTATGTACTGCTCTGAGTCCTTCAAGCGGGTTTGTTGAACTGCATAAATTTAGGCAAAGTTTCACAAACTAAAGCGGGAAGTAATCGAAGACGTCCGCACCATCTTTCCTCACGGACAGATCCTGGTGAGCATACAAAATTAGCGATAGATCTGCATTGGGCTAAATATAGACTTGGCTAGCCTGAGAGCAGCGGAAGGGGTATCAGGATCAGGTTGCCGCCTGGACCTGTGGGAGATGACTCTGGAGACGTCGTTGACGCAAGTGCACTGTGTTTGTCTGCATCGTGTTGTTTGCTGACCTGCTATATAGGATCCAGGACTGCCTGCATTGCCAGACGTCATGGAAGCTTACGCCACCTACGTCAACAACGAGCTACCGACCTACCTCGTACACGTCCCAGAGAAGAAGCTGGTCTCTCGACAAGACGTAAAGAAGATGTTCCGCAGAGACATGATGACAGTCACGGAAGCAGACATAGACAGAGTCATCAAGGAGGCCGCTGGTCGCTCCTCGCCTACAAGAGAGGAAGCGATCAGAGCCATCGTGCGGGGAAAGCTCAAGTACGCCACGTTCTCCCATCGGTGGCTCGAACGAGGGGAGCCGACCTTTCGCGACATCTTGATGTCCTTCCGACCTGCGGGATATGGCAAGTTGGCGAATTTCTGCGAGAAGGCTGCGGAATATGGTTGCTGTCTCGCTTGGTCGGATACGTGCTGCATCAATAAAGATAGCAGCACCGAGCTTGAAGAGGCGATTCGGTCCATGTTCAAGTGGTATCGCGACGCCCACGTGTGCATCGCATACTTGGCTGAGGCGACGGCTATTGACGACATCGGGGAGGATGTTTGGTTCACACGTGGGTGGACCTTGCAGGAGTTGCTCGCTCCTCGGACGATGAAGTTCTATGGTAAAGGCTGGGTACCTCTTACCGACAGTGCCAACGATAAACAGAACAGCCAGATGCTGGATTCGCTATCGCAAGCGACTGGGATATCTCACCACGACCTCCGTCTCTTCCGGCCTGGAACCCGCAATGTTCACGAAAAGATGATGTGGGCATCGAAACGAACGACGACACGGGTGGAGGACATGGCATACTCTCTTATCGGAATCTTCGACGTCAGCCTGACAATCGCATACGGCGAGGGACAACGTGCCTTTTACAGGTTAATGGAGACAATAATCAATAGATGTGGAGAGTGGGAGATCATGGCATGGGCAGGCCGTTCTTCCGCTGACAGTGCTGCCCTCCCTGAGTCTCCCCGTTGTTACAAGGCGCTCAGGGAAGCTCACAACACAGCACCAAGCGACGATGGGACGCACTGTGGCGTAGCGAGTCACGAGCGGAGCCCCAGTGCAAGGTCTTCGGACGAGCGACAGAAGCGAGAGGCACCGCATCCTCCCTTGCCTCCATCACATTGCTGGTCCGCATTGCAGCGCTCGTCCTCGCCCATTTCAGCGCACTCGCCTGCCATGCCCTGCCTCCATTTCCCACTCCGGCCCCTCGCAGCTCGCTCCCCTGGAGTCTGGAACGCGCGGTCCCGATTACCGGGTACACGCACCTGCGAGGTGTTCCCACCTACCCCCGCAGCTCACACCATAGCCGGTAACTCGCACTCACATCTCAGCCCACTGCTTCCCTCTCCTCCCAGCGCATGGAACGACGTCCAAAGAGGACTTTCTCAGCGCGTGTGGCGAGGCGACAGGCACTTTATTATGACCAAGCGAGGTTTGCAACTCAAGCTACTCATTCTGGACATCCCATCATCTTCTCTGAAGTTGTTCGAAGGAACGGGAGGAGAGCGTGTAGAATGCACACGGTACGAGAAATGTACCGTCGGTGTCGTTGACTATTGGTGTTTCGATACCAGTGGGTTGGGGGTCTTGAGACCGGAGCAAGACCATTTGTGCCTACTACTGCGATCAGACCCTTTTGATCCGTATGGAGAATGGGAGAAGGGGACGACGACGGAACTACTATTCGTCCGGTCGGATACCGAGATGAAGAAGGACCTGAGCATGTTGTGGCTGTAACTGGGGGGATGTGTTTGCTGAATGTTTGTCGTATACTGCGAGTAGTTTCGTGGTTCTTGAAGCAGGTATTTCTCGTCCGGGGTCGATAACAATAAAAGGGAATTAACTGTGGGAAACTCGCGTGAATGAGAACGTCATCGAGACTGTATGAGTAGGCTAACATTGTACTTGCCTGACGAACAAGATTTCGTGTGTGCGCGCGAAGGTGCGCCGGTGTTCTGTGTCTAGATCTGATCAAATTCTAATTCCTGTGGAGCAGAGGGACTCACGACAAATGCCTCATTCTCAGCATTGATCTAATAATGGACTGGGCTAATTGAAGCTGGTAAATAAAATTGAGCCGAACATGGACATCATGCCATCGGCATCAATCCACATCCGGGCAGCAAGGACATGAGGTGTTATTGAGGTTGATCTTGTGAATCAATGCAGTGATACTATAAAGGAACACGGGACTCCGGTTGTGGTCAACAGTCCCTGTCTTTCCTGGTTTGCTTGACATCGTAGAGAGAGAAAAGTGAAGGTTTCGCGGATACTGATTTCCAAGGCCTCTGGTTATTGTATACCAGGTACCTAGCCCGAATT
Source organism: Leccinellum luteum (assembly GCA_038091855.1). NCBI lineage: Eukaryota > Fungi > Basidiomycota > Agaricomycetes > Boletales > Boletaceae > Leccinellum > Leccinellum luteum. The sequence continues at coordinate 14,207 of JBBPPG010000588.1, forward strand.
GCATTCTCAGACCTCTAAACTGGCGAGCAAGTCGGCAATGCATATACAAATATAGCTTTAAGACGAACTTGAACGGGGCTGAAATGTAAAACAGAAAACTAGACATGCTTGAGACTCGTGGCATCGCTGCTGTGTGTGATCAGGTTGAAGTGCAAACTTGAAACAAACCTGTTATTTAGTACGTAGTCATCTTCCACTTGAACTTTTGAACAACGCCGAGGAAGCCCTCAGTGGACCACACTCGACCAGAATGCTCGGTAGCTATGGTTTACTCGGATTTTTCTTTTCCTTCAGAAATTCACTGCGCTTTGTTTATCTCAATGTTCTGCAGAAATCACTGCCCTTCGGAACATTTTATTCTCGATTACCGGTCCAGGAAACGTGTCGACCCTGGCCTAATATTAAGCCCGGTGCAAAGTTAAACCCTCTGCCTATCCGGATTTCGGGAAGAAACAACGGGCCTGCCAGTGACACGCGACATCCAACATGCTCATTCCCATCGTATATGAGGGTGGAATGAGGAATTGACAACACCCATATCACTCGAACGTCATGCCCCCACTCCGTCCCCCTCTCGATGGCGTCAAATTCACTCTCAATGCATGGGGAGTGGCAGGCATCTTTGGTGGTGAAGAGGCTATCTCGACCGTGGCTCTCATTCCACTTTATCAAGGCAGACGCTGGCTCGGCTGGTACAACTCTCCGGGCAGTCTTCAGGTCGCAAGACACTTCGGGAACGTCGCCCAATCGCACTTCTGGCAACACATATTCCCTCATACAAGGAAATCGCCAGCCTCTCTATTCGCTTTCGATGGCGAAGTGGGGCCAAGATATACCGCCGCCTTGTCCGGGACGGAGATGCAGACCGGCCATTTAGGTTATCTGGTCATGGAACGCTGCAAGGAGATCACAAGAGAGACCATGATTCACGGAAGAAGAACAACTCCCGCGCACGTTGTACTGATCGACTTGGGCGACGTCAACTACGACCACAATGTCCCGCGTCTATCCAAAATTAGTGTTTTCCTCGCCCTCGTCCCCATTATCATCAGCATAATGACCTGTATCATGTGTGCTTTGATTCACGACTGGTATAGCTTTTGTGCAATCTTGGTCGGCATCCTCGCTAGCGGCTTTGCTAGCATTGCTATCGGGTCAGGAAAGCTCATTCTCAAGTCGGTCACCAAGCCTGCTCCGGGGTCGCCGCCGGGAGATGGGATACTTGTTCCAATGATTTGGGAGGACATCGTAGTGGTGGTGAAGGGTGCCGAAAACGCAGTGAATGCTATCACGAAAGGAAAATTTGGGTTAGAGCTCGGAGGCAGATGTTCTCAGCATGCTATTGGGATATGCTCAGTCTTCCTCATCGTCGAGTTCTTGGTCCAACTCTTCCTGATCCCACAGGGAACACTTTTCGGCCAGCTCATGTTCGTTACCTCACTCTGCGTATCCTGGATGTACAACTTCCATATCTCTTCGTTCAGAGGAGAGACCCTTCAGGCTGATATACTGTTTAAAAAGCTCGGCGACCCACGAATACTCAAATTCCTCCTCGGGACGAGGACGACGGTAACGGTCTTTGTTGCTCTGCTCGTTTTTCATCGAGTACCCAATCCATTGCCTGCTACTGTGGAAAAGACGTTGTGCACTTTGCTCCCGAATGACACAGTTGTATGGCAGAAGTGGAGAAAAAAGGTTGCCATGCAGATATGCTACAAGTCAATATCCTGCCTCGAACTTGACGAAGAGGGAGACGACAGTAACCTCACAGGGTCTGAGAATGCGCTTCTAGATACCCTCCTTCGCGATGCAAGCGCGGCATATGATGGTTACTTGGAACACGTCAAGGATAGCTGATCACGTATTATGTACACTTTATTATCTTATATCTTCCCTCCCCTTGTTTTTTTCCTGCATTCGACCTGGATCATTTCTTGCGATACGAGTTTCTTCATCGCCTTCTTGTCTCCTGAACTTTATTATTTTACATCCCGTATCCCTACTTTTAGCCGCATCTGATATGATACGTTATGAACTTCCAAGAGGTTACCCCCCATCCAGGGCCATTGACAAAGCCCCCATGGTATGAATGTGGCTCAGGGTTGCTTCTCTCGTACCTACCTATCATTCATCGCTTTGGAATGCATACATACGCCCTCGCATGTAAATTAGGAAGACCCGGGTGATATCGAACACTCAAACGAGCGCTTTATTGTATGCTCACCTCCCTCCCTTTCATGATTCGTTCTCCTAACCCTCAAACACGCACGCGAGAAGTGTACAACACATTCCGACCATGGCCAGGAATGCGTGGGTTGCAATGCGGTCACGCTAAGTAGGAACATGCATGTTGATTGTTACCTTCGTGTTTTTCTCTTCGACTGGTAAGCTTTTGGAGGTAACATCTCCTGCGACGAACCCTTGGCCGCTTTCCCCATCCTCGGCACCGTCTACCGTTGTCGAAGTTCGTGCTCAAACAGTTTCGACCACATCGTCGTTCGTGCGCCGATGTCGACGCATGCGTCCCAACGTTGCTGCCAGGAGCATGTACGCCGATGTTCACATTTGCGCCGTCTCGCTCGCATGACCCTCAGTGCAGCTTGTAGAAGATACTTAGCACTAAAAAGAGCTGGATTAAGCGAGCCCTAAACAGTGAACATGCAAGAGGTGGTATTGATGTACGGACGATCGAAAGACACCGAGTTCCAAGTCGTACTAGTAAAGAATTAAGTTTGGACCGCAACCACGACGCATTTGCTCGTCGTGTCCCGTCTTCGCGCACCTTTCAAAGTCAACGTGTTACACAGAAACGCTCAGAAGAATGTCAACACATGGGCCGCAGGAGCCCGAGCCCGAGCCGATACAGATACATAAAGAATGGCACGCAGTCGCGTGTTGTCTATTCTCAGTTCGGGGTATTTACCGATCATCGTCTGTAAAGCAGAATGTCAATATAGGCACTCGTATTTCAATTCCAAACGGAGACGCACGAAACAGGATGCTCCTCGATAAATGCACAGGCTACCAATGCAAGAACGCTAGTGGCTATTTGTGAAATGAAGACGACACGCAACGCAGTCGCATACGACTTTATTGCAGCGTTCCGAAGAGGAGGAGCAAGCTCGGGAATCAAACTGATCGAGTGGCTAATAAGTCGCATACGATCACGTCAGTCAGTAAACCTGGAGAAATGCCCCATTGGACCTCCTACCGTATTTCGTTTATGATCTGTATAAAGGGAAGACTGTCAGCATGCAAATGAAGCTTGTCACATGAAGCTTATCGCTGACATCGGCAGATCCAGGTCCCGCAATCCGCTTCCTTAGCTGATCCACCAGAACGCCCTGTAACAATATGCCCGACAAGCTAACCCCAAGAACTTGGCCCGTGGTGCGGAATAGGTACAAGACTGGATGGTATGGATAATCAGAACCCCTTATAACTTCCCGTCAGAATGTGAAACTCACTTCCAGTAGCCACAGCCATGTCTGCCATCGAAACGCTTGCAATCATGGCCTATGTGCGAGTCCGGTGTGAGATGGAAAGACGGTAAATGGGAAAACACTCACGATCACCGTGCTATTCATGAAAATACCTGTTGAAAATCCTTGCGGCATGATGTCAAGCCAAAGGTCGAGGGCTGACGTCTTGTCATTCCATAATGCAACGAGTGTGCTTGCTAGTACGGCAAATGTAGCTGACACTAGGGTGATCTTGAAGAACTTTCCGGTTCTACGTATTAACCTAAGAAGGACAGTGATTGAGTTGAATCTTCGCCATAACAGAGACCAGACTGACCAGCCGGTGAAGATACTGCCTATAGGCAGTCCGACCTAGAGTAGATAAGTCTCAAATTATGGAAAGAGGGGGGGACACACAGAATATGGTAGCAAATGGAGCCCTGTTGGATTAAATGATATTAGATCAGATCACGAGTGTGAAAAAGTTCCTCTCCCTTACCCGCTTCCATTGATGAATTCAACCTGACTGCAGAAAAATATAACGGCACGTTGTAAAACTGCGAAAGAGGTGATCATCGTTCACATATACTTGCCAACTCACTCACCATCGAGAATGAGGCGACCGCCGCCAGGAGACTGGACAAAGCAACAGCTAATGGTGTGCGTTGCAACACCAAACGCAGCGGCATGACGGGATACTGCGCCCATCGCGTTTCTACCCATACAAACGCCAGCCCGAAAATGCAGCTTGACGTGACCAATCCCCAAATCAGCGGATGAGACCATGGTAGTTCTTCTGTTGTTTTAATACTAAACGCAGATAGCAAGCTTGCAACGGAAACCACCATCGTGAACGAGCCAAGGAAATCTATGCGGCGAAGTTTCGAACGTATGCTTTCATTCGCGACGGCATCTGGTAATTGCATGTTGAGCTTGAGTGATATTAGAACGAAAGACGTGATTAGTAACGGCGCCTATCCGAGAAGGCAAATCAGCGTCAATAGTATCTCACAGCAGCGACACCATCACCTGCAATAGGAAAGCTGCACGCCTGGTCTAAGAGTGAAGATAGAACGATGATACCGCATGTGCGCGTAGACGTACCATCCCCAGGTATCATTTATCCATCCTCCGACGGGACCGCCTATACCTGATCCGAGACCGTACAGACTGGTGACAATATTTTCGAGGACTGGTCTCCGGTTGTCGAAGGGAATGACTTACGCAGCGATCACTGCTTGATACAGACCTCTTTTCTTTCTGAAGAAAGCGTTTAGCCTGACTGATAGATAACTGAGAGAAATAGGCACGCACAATGGTACGAGATCGCTGACAGCAACGCTGGTAACTTGGAAAACATGGATTCAGTATGGGGCGAATGGTGACTACAAACTAACCTGTCGCAATTCTATGGTAAATTGTGAGCAATGTCAAAATTTCAAAAGGCTATCGACGGACACACCCGCCTCCACCCATGCCAGCAATCGCTCGTGCAAGAATGAGTAATTCCATAGAAGGAGCAAGACCACAGGCGATTGTGCCAGATCCTGCGGTAGGTTAGTAAGATATATTCCCGGTAAGAATTGCGAGACTTGCCGAACAATGTCAAGGCAAGGAGCATCGCACCCTTTCGTCCAAGAATATCGGATAGTCGTCCTAACAGGAATTTATTTCCAGAATGTGAGAGCCGTGGTTGGGAACTCACCATACAAGGGAGTGAAGCAACAGACGGAAAGTAAATATGCAGTGCCAAGATACGAAGACTGCTCCGCTTTTTTGAAGTAGCTCCCGATGGGTGATATGAGTGTGGCCACGATCGTACCTGTTGAAAAATGTTCAAACGACGCATGTCTGAAGGTCCACGGAAAAGTACCGTCGATGGCACTAAGTAAAATGGCGCTCCAGAGACCAAGCAAGATCCAGATGAAATCAGCCAGCGGCAGGGGATCTGGACTGGCAACGGAGTTGTACGAAGCAGCTGTGTTAGTGTCGAGGAGAGGCTGGGATTCCTGAGTTGAATTGGGGGAAGACATTCGGAGGTCCAAGAAGCACTAAACAACAAGATCAAAATTTTGAGTCGCTCAGAATACATCTCAAAATGTAATTGTATTATCAAACTGAGGTTACATATAAGCTTAAATGTCATGTGATCCCATAATATGTCCCACAATATTATATAATGTAATTACATTTTGAGTCTCTGAAAAGATATCTGAAAATATTGAAAGTCCGGCTCAGGGAGCCTGCGCCCCGCAAAGTTGGCGTAGAATCCCTTTGCCGGACTTTCA
>JBBPPG010000589.1:0-19941 GCA_038091855.1 Leccinellum luteum
GTTATTGGTTGCTCAACTATGACAGCTTTTCATGCTATGGAGTCTTATCCCTTATTGTCTCACAGTGGTCACATGATGTCACGACTCGGAACTAATCAATTAGGCTACATATGATACAGGTACAAAACGTGTATTACATTAAAGATGAAACGGTCCGTCATTGAGGCGGAGAGAGATGGGTGAGGGAGAGTGTGTACGACAGGAAAGCACTGTATGTCTCCCTCGTCCTCGTGTCACCCTCATCACCTCGTCTTGTCGTCGTCGTCTTCCTCACCCTCGCATCGTCTCGCCGTTGTCGCGTCGCCAGTCGGCGTCGTGCCATCGTCGAGTCGTCATCGTGCGTTGCGTCGCCGTCATCCCGTTGTGCATTGCCATGTTGGTGTCGAGGGAGGAGGGGATGTGGATGGGGCCATCTTGTCGCCGTCATTGTGTCATTGAGAGAGGAGGGGACGGGGATCTGAGGGCCGTCTCACGGATGCGGCAGCTCAGATGACAAGCCTTGGAAACATGCACCTCATTCGCTGTTCGTCCACGTCGGCTGATCCAGCGGTCCTCAATGGGACATGATACCGATGTCCACAGAATTCCATGCCACTTGAGATGACCGATGAACTACAAACGATTCCTGGAACTCTTGCTTCCCGGCAACATGTATGCCCTTGCAGATGAACGTCAATATGAGGCGTGCGAGACATCCTGGGTCAACTCACCGTTGGTAAGGCTGGGACGTGCTGGTCCTATGCAAGGTCTTCGAAATCGGATCCACTTTCGGAGGCGATTTGGGCAGTGAGGAAGATGGGTGGGGAGGAAGAGGGGGAAGGCGAGTGCAGGAGAGCCGACTTGCATTGCGAGGGTGGAGGTGCATCCCACCACAACTTGCAGATCAGCAGGAATAGCTCTGAGAACGATTTCGGTGCCGCCACTGTCGCCGCGGGTCGTCAAGTCGTCGTCTCGAGTCATGCTAGTGGTCTCACGGTGGTCACACTCTCAGAGGTCATGCGTCACGAACAAATCCAGTAGTTAGTAACGTAGGTAGTGGATACAAGTCGTACACGAAATGTAAACAAAATAATCTACTAGTGTGTCAACGCGAAAGCATGATGATCAGCATAACAGTTAATGTAGAACCCACGGTAAAGATCTAATGAGTTGTGAGGGTCAACACGGTCATGAACAAACTCTGCACGAAAGATAGGCAGTAAGTGAGCACATCGAATGATGCTCTCTACAGGTATGACAGCGAGGTATCAGCTTCTATCCTCCAGGAGCGAGGGAGAGACCATCCACATGCCCGTTAAATCGTCAGGTTCATCAGCTAGGCGGTCATACCACTGTATGAGCGCACACTCGTATGTTTGTCCATTTAAGTAGACAATTGAGAAAAAGGCATAAACACGAGCTATGTCCATGCTCAGCATACCGTCCGTAGTGTCGTCCGTGTTGACGAACACACAATCATATCGAGCAGGGCCATGATACCAGGTCGGTGTTGCGCGTATGGATTCCCGACGCATACCCCCGATACCGCTAGGGTCACTTGGCGCCCTGAATGTTGCGATGGCCGAGTGGAAAACCTTGACAGGACCGTGATATGGAAGGGAGGGATGCTGGCCAGGTGCATGGTTTAATTGATGAGACAAAAAATGGCCGACGAGAGACGGCAGATCAGGGATGGCCAATTCAATCGCAAGTCCTTCGATAGTTTTGGCCCTTTTCCGTGCTTGCGAAAAGATTCAATTTAGCATGGTTAATAAACAGTAAATCGTCACACACCTGGGGCCCGTGCCAGCGTGATATCTGACTGGGAGAGACGGGGACAATCATCCACGACACCAGCGTTTTCGTCTTCATCCTCATTCAAATCTTCATCTGGATTGCGAGTCGAGTTGTGGACGTCAGGGATATTCATGGGGAGCGTTGTGTGAGATGGAGTAAGCATTCCACGAGCTTCAAAATCTACTCGTGCGGCCGCAAGCTGTGCTAGCCGCTGGTTAGTCTGCAGCATTTGCCCAAGAGCGTGGTGTTTGCTCGAGCGACGCCAAGGTTTCTTAACAGCGGTGATATGCATCGATTCCGTTATTGACGTGCAAAGGCCGTTTGGTGCGCCGAAGAGACGGATGAGAGATTCGTAGTGAACGAGAGAATGTTGACGTGGAAGAGAGAAGCCTTCGGTACGGACACCGGTTTGACGGAATATTTCACGATATTGATGGAAGCGAGAGAGCACGATTTTGAGCTCTTTGAGTGTTTCTTCTGTGATTACGTTCAGTCGAACAATATAACAGAAGTCGACGAACGCGGATATTGCTCGAATGATGTCATCATCGACGTGCCCCTCGATAGCGTGCAGGTAGACCTGACGAGTGTGTGAGAGAATAATTTATTCCAATAGATCAAACGTACCTTCATTAGAGCTTTCGAATCGTTCCCAGACCATTGGCTGAACCCGCGACCATCGGGAAATCTCCGCAGTCCTGGAAATGGAGGAGTGACGGAGATTCTGGTGAGCATTCATTTAGCAGATCTGCTATGGACACTAGAAATCAAACCGAGAAACTCACCGGCGATCTATGTCTGCCATGCGGTCTTTTGCACCTCGCTTCCCATATTTAATCTCTAGGTATTTTCCAACCCACTCGACTAAATGGTCTTTGAACGTACCCTTCAACAGCTGGTGAAGGATGTCAGGTGCAAGGAGTTGATGAATATCAGCACGGGGAAATTCATCATCAAATGTCTGTGAGAACAAGTACATAAATGAGTGTGATGAAACTTCGAATCGAAGTATGTCACTTACGACAATGTGGACGTCGATGCCCCATTCATCCCATGCTTCTACATCTGTAAGTTCTTCCTTTATAGCTTCTGTGAGCTCCGACGTTCGCGGGGCACAAGGATGGTGATCGTCGAGTTCGTCTGGGAATGCGATACACCGTCCGCACCAGTTCTGGACTATGCCAGTGATGAGCACCTGCTCCGGATAATCAGCTATGTAAGGCCCAATGCCATAGATAACGCGTCGAAAATGACGGTCAGGGCAGCGCAGCACGCATGGGGTCGTCATGCCAGACTTCAAGGGCATTAAGATCTTCGACATGGCTGTATGAAACAGCCGTTTCTTGAAGCGGCGGAATGCGGGATCGTTGGTATACTTTTTAGATGCTATTCGACCTGTTAGAATAGTTTGGCGACGAAATAGAAGGCATCCTTACATTTTGGGATAGCGAGAACGGCGAGAAGCTCAACACTGCCACAGTGAGCACGCCGAACATTGTTGTGAATATTGCCAACAGACATGTAGACAGGCCAGTAGTCGTGCTGTCCCGTTCCAGTGGAAACTGTCGTCTTGTCGCTCCCCAGGATAATGGGGACGAACATGGCACCACGGGTACCCTCATCCTCAGAAATCGTGTCCTGTCAACAGGTATGCAAATTTGAACCGGAAAGTGACAAACCGAGGGCAACAGTACTTACCGCTTGAGTCCAGGCCCAGTCTCCTGACATGAAATGCTCGTACCGTCGTGTCCCTTCATTATCCAAAAAGTCACGGTAGGGAGCATAGTCGATTTGTCCACTGAAGTCTGGGTTGGAAAGGATATTGGCTACAAGAGATTGAGGATCACGGAACCAAAACTCATAGACTTGATTCATCCACGAGGGAGCCCTATCTGCAGGTTGTTCACCGGTGTACTTGAGTTTGAAGGAACGCCAGGGGATGTCTCCTAGGGGCGTGGCATCGATAGTCGCATATAGTTCTTTGTGATTTGTGAAAGGAGGGCTCACTCCCTCGCCGAGTGAACGTGCCCAAAGGTCGCAGAGTGTGTCGATTTTTCCGGCCGATAATTCGGCATTCTTAAAGAGAAACTCGGCAGTTTCGAAGTGAAGCCGACTACCGTATGGTCCCCAGTCATTAGGTGATTGGCTCGGTCTAAGTGGTGATGGGGAATCGGGGGGGAGCAGAATGCCGTTCGCATCACACGGAGAGCCTAGGACAAACAAATCAATGATGAGTAGAAGACCTGTTCCTCACACACAGACCTGTGAGTTTCTCGTGATAGTCCCGAATGACTCCAGGTGCTGGGTGAGCTTGGGAGGAATGATCATCTGATATCGAATGGGGGGTGGGCCGAGCCGAGGGACCAAAGCGATGGAACGATGATTGGTGGTGTTTGAGTCCAGCCGGTGTCTTGAACCAACGGCGACACGAAGGGCAGGGGATCCTACGGGCACCCAGAGGATGACGGGGATGGGGGAATCGCCTGGAAGGATTCTGCATGTCAGACTTGTTTAACGTCGAAAGCGCGAGGGGGACTGGTGTCCTGAAGCAACGGCAGGTACCAAGAATATATAAAATGGTACATTACCCGAGTGAAAGTGGAGACGCGGAAACCTACGCGACCGTCGGAGTGAGTCAGTGCAAAGTTACCAAACGTCTTGGGGTCAAGTGTAGTCAATTACTCTAGAAGCCCATAATTTCTTCCATCTCGTGCTGCTGTCTCCGCTTGCGCTGCTTCCCATTGACACATCATGTCTACTTTTCGACCTGCTACACGTGCAAAAAACGCGGATCAACATCCTGGACGAATTGTTCTAGAAGGTAAAAAGAAGCGGCGTACTCCAGAGGAGAAGGAAGCAGACGACACTCGCATTCAACAAAAGAAAAACGAGCAAGAGGTTATGCGTGCCCATGGTATCAAACGCCTGGCAAATATTATCGATGGCTCAGTACAAGCCGAACAGCAGCAGCTCACCAATGCATCAAGGCCCAAGCCACGCACAAAAGGCGCACCCGACACCGCTTCCATGGGAAATCTTGATGAAGACGAAAATCAGGAGAGTGGTTCGGATGTCGAGGTGGACGAAGAACCTCAAGTTCCTGTGGCGAAGTTGTCGCGTTCCCAGAAGTCATTAACTCGCGATGCCGTCCGCACTACAAGGGATGTTTCTGACACCCCTGTAGTCGATGAGCAGCCTCGTGCTAGTAGCTTGAGGCAGGCGAGGTCGGATGATGGAAGTAGCCAGAAAAGGAACCAAGTTGCGTGAGTGTTTTCTCAATCCGACGCATGCCAGCTCTGAGACTTACTGAAACGGTTCTTTACTACTGGGAATGTCTGGACAAATGGCATCGCGAAAACAGCGTAGAAAGGGCCAAGGATGGTGTTGCAGGTATCGGTCCAGTGAAAGACTGGGCCGAAAAGCTCGCTGTATCCAAACCGATTCATGCCTTCCTCTCTCAGCATTCGACTTTAGGCTCTCGGCATGCACAATCCATTTCCGCATCTACTAGGACTGGTTCATTCGCAAAAGGCCCAAGAGCAACACCTCAGGCCGTCAGTACCCACCCCACGCCATCACATTCCTCGACTCCAGCAAGCAAGTTGGCTAAGGCTCCCGGGTCCCAGGAACCTGTTTCATACATTGACGGAGACGATCAAGTCGAGCGAGTTGCAATGTCCTCTGCCCACGTAAAGAGGAGGGCCACCCGCAACAAGGTATCACGTTTGCGCCCAGCCTTCACACGCCATTTTTACTCAATCGTATCATGATCTCCGGCAGGATGTTACTGAAGTTGTCTCTACCTCGGAGCCTGATGGAACTGACCACGTTCCAGCAACTCGACCACACTCTCTGATGGCATCTCAAAGCAACGATTCAGATAATGGATTCGGAGACCTTTCCGTGCAGAAGGTCAAGGGCAAGCACATCCCGGACAGCTCCACGAAGAGTCCCAAGCACATTCAGGATTCTCAGGTAAGCATGCGGTGACTTATGCGTTCGGACCAAAGAAAAAACTAACAATGTATTCGCTGGTGACATTCCAGGATGAGGATGAGGATGACGAGTATGAGGCCGTTTCCACCCAGAACATCAGGAAAAACCTCCCATGGATAATTCCCCATATTAGCTGAAAATACACATATTATTGTATAATCTACACTCATTTCTATATTTTACAATACCTCCCCTAGATAATTTATAGTAATTCCAGATAATATGTGTTATTTGTACATATAATGATAATTAGTATCATTTCCATGAGGGGGTATGATTATTCTAGTTAATATTCTTTCTATTTGAATGTTTCCTTAGTATATTTCTACTACTACTCAAAATTAATACCCGTTGTGTTTTTGTGTCGCGAGTGGAGAGGCAGGGGAGAGGGAGAGGGAGAGGGAGAGGGAGAAGGAGATGATGATGACGACGACATTGTCGTGACAGCGTCGTCACGATGATTGCGTTGTTGTCGTGTCCATCATGTCGTTGATGTCATTGCACATCAATTGTGTCGTGAGCTGAGAGGGAGAGGGAGAGGGAGAAGGAGACAACAACAACAACAACAATGTTGTCGTGACGGCGTCCGAGTCGTCACGATTGCATTGTCGTCATGTCCGTCGTGTTGTCTTGTCAGTCACGGTCCGAGTCGTGTCGTGAATGTTGTTGCACATCGATCGTGTTGCGAGCAGAGAGGGAGAGGGAGAGGGAGAGGGAGAGGGAGAGGGAGAAGGAGATGACGACAATGTTGTTGTGACGGCGTCGTCACAATTGCGTTGTTGTCGTCATGGTGTCCGTCGTGTTGTTGATGTCGTTGCACATCGATTGTGTCCGAGTTGTGAGCAGAGAGGGAGAGGGAGAGGGAGAGGGAGAGGGAGAAGGAGACGACGATGACGACGACGACGTTGTCGTGACGGCGTCGTCACGATTGCGTTGTCGTCATCACGGTGTCCGTTGTGTTGTTGACTCGGATGTCAAGTTGCACATCAACTTTTGCCAGTGTGTCGTCACAGTGAGCAGAGAGGGAGAGGGAGAGGGAGAGAGGGAGGGAGAAGGAGACGACGACGACGACGACGTTGTCGTGACGGCGTCGTCACGATTGCGTTGTCGTCGTCACAGTGTCCGTCGTGTTGTTGACTCGGATGTCGTTGCACATCAATTGCCAGTGTGTCGTGAGCAGAGAGGGAGAGGGAGAGGGAGAGAGAGAGGGAGAAGGAGACGACGACGACGATGATGACATTGTCGTGATGGCGTCGTCACGATTGTGTTGTCATCGTGTCTGTCGTGTCGTTGATGTTGTTGCACATCAATTGTGTCGCGAAGCAGAGAGGAAGAGGGAGAGGGAGAGGGAGAAGGAGATGACGATGACGACGACAACGTTGTCGTGACGGCGTCGTCACGATTACATTGTCGTCGTGTCTGTCGTGTCATCTTGTCAGTCCGAGTCGTCGAAGCAGAGAGGAAGAGGGAGAGGGAGAGGGAGAAGGAAAAAACGATGACGACGACAACGTTGTCGTGACAGTGTCGTCACGATTGCGTTGTCGTTGTGTCCGTCGTGTCATCTTGTCAGTCCGAGTCGTGTGATCGATGTCGTTGCACATCAATCGTGTTGTGAGTCCAAGTTGTCGTCATGTTGTCGTGTTGTCGTGTCGCAAGTGGAGAGGCAGGGGAAAGAGGGAGAGGGGGTTGCATTGTCCGAGTCGAGGGGGAAGAGGGAGAGGGAGAGAGGTGAGAGAGCGAGGGACTGTGTCGATGTCATCATTCCTGTGTTGTTTGAGTCATTGTGTTAGGAGGAGGGACTCGGAGGACTTACAAAGAATTACAAAATTCTAATGAAGTCTCAAATTGAAGCGGACAAGACTTTACTCAAAACGGCAAGTACATTATTTGTCTCTATTTGTACCATGCGCATTATATAAACGACTCACGTCTCAGATTTTTTCTCATACCCTCTTTCTTCTTGATTTATACCATCCCCATTCACCATAGTACTACACACACACTTATTACTTGCCATACTTTACTTATCATACTCTATGTACATTAACCTAGTGTGGCAAATGCCACTCATGGTGAGTTTATATATTTGATTCGTGACTTACTAATGTAACTTTTTTCCCTTTTGTTCTATAGATGATCTAGAACAATGGTAAGTGTTCACACATTTGTGTTCGTTTTTTGTACAAACTTGTTCTTGTTTGTGTCATTGTAGATTATTTAAGTGTACTTGGTAAGTGTATATGTTTGATTCGTGACTCTGATTTATTTACTTCCTTTTGCTCTAGATGATTTAGCACAAGGGTAAGTGTTTATGCATTAGTAGTGTTTGTCTTTTATACTAACTTGTGTAGGTTAGATGATCAATGAGTAGATTAGATTCGTTCTATTTGTTTTATCTTTCTCCTGTATATATCTTGTGAATCACAATATTATTTGAGATATTGTAATCAATTGTGTCGAAATTTATGCAATTAGTCAACAAATAATCTTGAAAAGCCTACAATATTCTGTGTATATATAGTCAATTATATGACATTTTAGCAGGATATTACATGTAATCTTGAAAAGCCTACAATGTTCTGTGTATATATAGTCAATTATATGACTTTTTAGCATGATATTACATGAAAAAACATAAAAATTGTGGGTATTTTCAGAGGGGGCTAGAAATTACCACTTTTTGGAAGTGATTATTGAAAATATAGAAATAAGTGTAGATTATCCAATAATATGCAGTATTTTCCAGCTAATCTGGTGAATTATCCATGGGAGGTTTTTCCTGATGAAGGTCAAGCGCAAGGGTATTCCAGACAAGTTCAGGAAAGGAAACGCCCGCGTTCCAGATGCCCAGGTAAGCACACGTTGATCACTCGTATATTCAAGTTAAAGGAAAATAAAATCTTAGGATAATGCCACCAGTGGTCCAGATGATGACACCCTTCCCATGAAGAAGGCCAAGTACGAGCGCGTCCGAGGCAAGTCCAGGAAGGGTAGTACCAAGCGCCTTCAGGATGCCCAGGTAAGGGAGCGGCAATCACTTATATATTCAGACTCAAGGAAAGAACCACACAGTCCGAAGCAGCATCTGATACACCACCAGCGAAACGAGCAAAGACACAACGCAGTGGAGCGGCATCTCACCGCACCGGTAGTGGAGCAAGGAACAAATACATCAACAGCGATCTACCGGATGGTGCTACAAAGGACAACGTCTGGCGACGTGTCTTCATTTCCACTGTCGCACACTTCGCTGCCAACTATCCAAACCCCTGGAGCATTCCGGATGAAATCTTTCGGTCCGTGCTGCAGGACATATGGAATGATGTGTATGAGGATGCTGATACACACCTGGTCACCATCAATGGGCCTGTGTATTATATTGTATATCGTTTTCGCATCTTTTTTTTTTTCGGATTTCTGATCCAGACTTGCTTTCCTATTCCAGGCCAAGCAAAACCTCAACAATTGGCGTGCTGGTTTCGCTACTGCCGCTCTCACCATGGTCACGACTTTTTTTGCATATGATTCGGACTTCAAGGATCCTGCGGCCCGCGTGGAGTTTGCAGAGGCTATGCTTCAAAGGAAGCGGTTTCTCTTTAGTCAAAACCGTGGCACTGACCATAAGGTAAGCCGTCCAATGGTCAGTGGCTTCGAGTTATTGATAACCCGCATTCATATAGGCTTGGTCTGGAATATGGCGGGCACCTTTTGTCCTTCAAACATTTGCCCATCATTTCAATTTCATTCAGGGATACGTCGACCTACCGCACATAATGGCCGAGCCGGACGGTGCTCGTGCAGCACTTGCCTTGGCATGCGCAGCCGTGAGTCATACTTACACTCACGAACTATTCTGAATGTGTCATTTTTAGGTCCACCGTGCTTTAACATTAGTTGTCAATCATAACGTCACTTTCCAGGGTGAGGAATCAGGCAATATATGTATATGGCACCCTATTGTCAAGAAAGGGAATCAATTCGAGTTCAATGAGAGCGTCTGGGGTGTATTGACACGACGCTATCTTAACCCGATTGTGGCTCTTTCTGAGGACCAGTTCACAGTGATCGTGAATGACACGCAAGAATATGTCAAGAAGGGGAAACAGGTTGCGAGTATTTTGGACCCCATGGAAGATGACGAGTTTGAAGACCTTTTTTCGTTCCGTTGATTGTGCATGGTGAGGTTCACGTCGTTGCCCAAATTCCCATCACCGTTTTCGTGTCCATAGTTATTCTCCTGTATCACTACTCGGCATGTTTTTGTACATATATTTCACTTGGCGCAAGTGCGCCGCTACTACGATGTAATTATAGATATAATTCCTTGTGTGACAGGTAGCGATCAAAACGGCAATTTCCGAGCCAGTGATAACTTGTTGTCAACCCGGATCTTAGGCGCCTGCCCCCTGGGTAGATGACTCATGCCTGATAAGCCACGTAACAATCCACACCCTACGGTTCAGCAAGAGACCCTCGAGCGGGGTCTGGGCTGTAGTTCCCATCAGCATTGCACCATGCTGGACTCTCGTGGTATGGACTCCCCTAGGCCACAGCACCCACTGGGTCCTTGCCGACTCACCAGCATTCCGCGTGCCCCCCAAACGACTAGGATGAGGTTCTCTTCCTTACAGAGCCATCCGCCCTCAAGTTCACTCTTTTTCAAGGGTACTTTGCAGCAGCGCGCTTTACCATTCGGAACACGCACCGGTGCCACGGGAAGCGAGCGCACGACAATCCCCTCTGCTCACTGCTCGCTGAACACTGTTCACGTTAGGAAGTCACCCCAACCCACTAGCCAAAAAGCGAAGATAGGCCGCATTTCCCCAACTAGTTCACATCAATACAGTACGTCGTCGTCTAGTTGAACATGTCCTAAACTCATTTCATTTAAGAGTCTATCGAAGACATTTTGCTACAGGGTATCGATCTGCGCAGGACCAATAGCCTAAATACTGAGATTTGTGTAAGTGCCATTGGCTGAAAAAACGACATGCTCATTTTCCTTCCCAACAGGTGTTCAGAGAGGTCTCTCACCGGGACTTTGAGGTGCTCGAAAATTTGGTAGAAAAGTGGTCTTTTCCACAGAGGAAACCTAAGTGAGTAAATCTCTGCTTCATTACTAGATCAGTTACTGATCAATATCTGATAGGTTGTCTTACCATCCCGGCAGTAGATTGCTTCTTGTCGAAATGCCTACCCCAGCGCACGAGTTTGCCGTCACCGATTTTAGCAGGACCGTCCAGCCGGCCCTGAATTCCCTTCCAATCAACAGTCGACATCTTCGCATCTGCTTAGAACCCGATTTGTCAATACGTTCAACGGTCACTAATTTTATGGCCACTCCCGATCTCGCACTTGTCGCCACGTCTACCGGACACAGCTCGCGGAGGGAGGTCTTTGCTGTCGTGGAATGCGCCTTTAGCCAGGATCGTGACAACCTGATGACGAAGATTCAAAAAGAGGTCGAAGGATGGCCTGAGATCACGTTCGTCCTAGCGATCTTTGTTACAGAGGTTCGCGACTACAAATCACCTCTCGAAGGCTCGCCCACTTGGGACTACTTCGCCCAGCACACATCCATCCTCCCTTCCCACCTTTTCCTATCCCTCCCTCCCTCTGTCGATGGACCCTCCAACACTGATAATCTCAATCGTCATTCTACCATTTCTGGCAGCTCCGACTCCGATTCCGACTCTGACGACGAACTTGAGCTTGAGCTTGATCCCATCACTGTCGCTGGACACACGTGGTGTGAGATCCGTGACGTTCAGTACCTTGTTTGGGTCAAACAAAATGGCGTCTTGGACTTGGAAGAAGGCGGTGTTAATGGTGTAAGTGATCACTTGATTTGTGTCACTGCTGATTTACTTCGTTTCTAGTTTTTATTTCCTACGATCGAGATGGAGGGCGTGGAACAGGCGATCAATAGCGGGCTGTCCGCTGTGAAGAGCGAGATCAATAAACTCGTTGCCAAGATCACAAGGTCCAGGAGAGCTTTACGCAGGATTCGGGAAGCTGAACTTAGGGTTAAGTTCAATTGGCGGGCAATTCAATCGTCCATTGTAATGGCGGCCGAACAGACTGCAATGTCTCGCTATGAGACATGGTTCACCGATAACTTTCAGGGAACCAAACGCCCTTACTCGGACGACGCATCATACCGCCCATCAAGTCCGGGGGACTCGTGTGTCGCATCCTTGGAGCCTCCGGATCCCGGTCAGCCTCGTTATACGTTACGTTCCAGGATCGAAACAAATCGGAACTAGGTGCTTGTATTGGTTGATACTGGTAGATTATTTTGTTTACATTTCGTGTACGACTTGTATCACTACCTACGTTACTAACTACTGGATTTGTTCGTGACGCATGACCTCTGAGAGTGTGACCACCGTGAGACCACTAGCATGACTCGAGACGACGACAACAGGGTCAATGACGACGAGCGTCGATGACTTACAGGACGGCAGCAGCGAAGACGACGACTTGACGACCCGCGGCAACGGCGGCGGCACCGAAATCGTTCTCAGAGCTATTCCCGCTGATCTGCAAGTTGTGGTGGGATGCACTTCCACCCTTGCAATGCAAGTCGGCTCTCCTGCACTCGCCTTCCCCCTCTTCCTCCCCACCCATCTTCCTCACCGCCCAAATCGCCTCCGAAAGTGGATCCGATTTCGAAGACCTTGCGTAGGACCAGCACGTCCCAGCCTTACCAACGGTGAGTTGACCCAGGATGTCCCGCACGCCTCATATTGACGTTCGTCTGCAAGGGCATACGTGTTGCCGGGAAGCAAGAGTTCCAGGCATCGTTTGTAGTTCATCGGTCGTCTCAAGTGGCATGGAATTCCGTGGACATCGGTATCATGTCCCGTTGAGGACCGCTGGATCAGCCGACGTGGACGAACAGCGAATGAGGTGCGTGTTTCCAAGGCTTGTCATCTGAGCTGCCGCATCCGCGAGACGGCCCTCAGATCCCCGTCCCCTCCTCCCTCGACAACGTGACGACAATGACACAACGACGGCGACAAGATGGCCCCATCCACATCCCCTCCTCCCTCGACACCAACGTGGCAATGCACAACGGGATGACGGCGACGCAACGCACGATGACGACTCGACGATGGCACGACGCCGACTGGCGACGCGACAACGGCGAGACGATGTGAGGGCGAGGAAGACGACGACGACAAGACGAGGTGATGAGGGCGACACGAGGACGAGGGAGACGTACGGTGCTTTCCTGTCGTACACACTCTCCCTCACCCATCTCTCTCCGCCTCAATGACGGACCGTTTCATCTTTAATGTAATACACGTTTTGTACCCGTATCGTATGTAGCCTAATTGATTAGTTCCGAGTCGTGACATCATGTGACCACTGTGAGACAATAAGGGATAAGACTCCATAGCATGAAAAGCTGTCATAGTTGAGCAACCAATAACTGACTAGTGTATCTTTTTGACTATTTTGTCTTTAGTTGCTACTGTACAACTGCTCAGTCTCATAAGAAAGAAAAGCATATTTAAGTTACCATATAGTTCAATTTAGAATCATGTAAATTCACTGATGTTTGTATCCTTCTGCAACAACTTCATCGCTTCCTCCAGGCTATCCATGCGAGTAGTGACTGGGCTCACGTCAAAATTGAATGGAGTTCGAAGGCGATGCTGCTTAGGAGCATGTGACACAGAGTCTGCCTGAGTTGGAGTGCTTGAGTTGATCAACCCAAGCATTGGACCTGCGAGTCCCTTGGTGCAACAAGGAGTCTAGAAAACCTTCATTACAGTGCTAGATCTCAGAAGTACTACACGGAAGGTATACCTGAGGTAGGGAATCAATAGAATAATCACTGCATTGTCACCTTTTCAGGAATGGCCGAGGGGACGACTTCTTTTGCAAAATGTTAGAGGATGACGAAAACAAACCAGTGAATACTGCTTGCCTCTATGGCCTGGTGGGCAATAGCTGTACTCCATGGAACCTCTGCAGGAATTGTGACTCGGACAGCAAGTGGAGATCGTGGGAGATCATGACAATGTTTGATTTGTTGAGGACTCGGAGAGTGGACTGAACTTGCTGGAGCATCAGTGTTGGTTATCAACTCCCCAAAACCATGGCAAGGTGGCTTTTGCCTATCAGTGTGATGAGTAGTATACAGAGTCAGATGATACATACCTGAGTCTGCCCGAGTTTGGGATCATCCGACCGCTGCCTTCCCAAGCTCGGGTGATCGGTGGTCACAGTAGTGGTGGCATTGTCAGATGTGACAGTCTCCGTTGGGATATTTAGCAATGGAGAAGATACCACTGGTGCCTTACGGCGTATGTAGTAGCCATTTTGATCCACTGGGAGTCCCTGGCCATAAGATCTTGTTTTCAGTTGACCATCTTCATCGTAGGATGGAGTGTCAGCTTCATAGGAGGCAGACAATGAACCCGAGTCAGTGACTTCTGGGCAGAGATCTCTCAACTTCGGCATGTTAGGGTTTAGAATGAGAAGGCCCGGATGCAAGCAGCTCGAACTTGAAGGCTGCCATAGCATATTTCGGTACTAAGCTGATTTCCCAGGTTCTTGGTCTCAGTCTCTCAGATTAACCGAGCAAGCTCTGAGTTAGCAGTTAGTACTTCAACAGTGGTCCAGAGCACCAGTTCTTTGATCACCATTTGGTTTAGTATGCTACCAGTCCAACAACTCTCTGCCTTCCCTGAGTCCTGACACTCCGAGTCATATCCACCCCACATGACGTACTAGCACGGTACTATGTCATACTATTTCCGGGAAATTTGATCTTCCCTACTAAGTACTAGAGCACAGTACCAAGCGAGCCAAGAAAGGCTACATACGGAGTCTATGACATAACAACTTCAGGGGTATCATGATGATGTAGTAGCAGTAAGTGTCTCATTTTGTCTTGGCCTTGGCAGTTGCATGCGCTGGGCATCGCCTGTACTACAGACCCGTGAGCACGACAACAGACGTGCAGCTGCCAGAACCCTACTACTAGTATCCTCAGGCTTGCTGTTGGCACCCCCGTCCTCACCTCGCGCCTACAGAAATGGCTACACAACATGCACAATTGTGCGCATTGTGCAGTTGCTCCTGTATGTTGCATTGCCGCCGCCTCATCCTCAAATCATCTCCGCCCTCACTGCATTGAGGGTGACACACCACATCACTGTGCACTATCATTCTGTCAAGAGTAATTCTTGCTGCTTGCTGTCTTCCCCTCATACTATCTGCCACCCTGTCTGCTCTTCTGTTTTGCCCCCATCCGAGTCATTCAAGACTCGCCAGGTTCTGACTCTTCTGAGTCCTTGCCACATCAATGATGGTGTGCCACGGTGACTGCCATTCGCTCTCATTCTACCGTGAGCAAATGGCAGCCGCTACACCATGCACATCGTCGCCACGTCACCCTTGCCTTCCACCACACTTGTTTGTACCCACGTAGATCCCACCGTGACTCACTGCACTTCCTTCTTTTCCTTTCTTTCTGTGTCTGGCAGAGTCTGTTTTCAACTTTTGTATCTTATGTAACCTACCTTGGGGTGAATGTTGATGTTGATACTATATCTGAGATCTGTAGCACGGAAATTGACCTCTGGTGGATCCCCGATATGAAGATCTGATTCCTGGTCATCTCGTGACTCAGGGACCGGGACCAGTGGTTTGGACTGTTCTGCGGGAATCCTAGGTACTGTCACAGCTGTAATTCTGCAATGGGGATTGGTTAGTTCAAGGCCCAACTTCACACCAGACCCGACTCACTTGAACTCACAGATCAAACAGTTTTGTGACGTGACATGGCTGAGTGAGATCTATTCATTTTACAAACTTGTTATATATGGTATTTTCATAATGCTAACTGCTCACTGAGCAGTGGTCGAGTGAGTTACAAGATCCAACAAGTTACAAGGGTCTGATGCGGCTGCTTGATATTATCCATGATCTGGGCTGAGACTTCATTTGGTGGTGATATGCTATTGTGATCATGCTCAACCAATCAGAATTTCGGAATTTCTGTCAATTATTTGCTAATGAGTTATCGAACGATGCTCACCATCCTCGATAGAGTTCTGGAACAGAGAATCTGTTTTCCGACTCGTCAGATCAGTTATAGACTTTGTCAATCTAAATGGCTATATTCGTCCATCACCCATCCACAATGTCTCTGAGTTCATTCAATTCGCCTAGCATCGAAACCCATGCCGCCTTGAGGCGTTGCATTGCCACGCTTGAGTTGGACAATGCCCAACTTCTCGTCAATAAGTTGATCAAGGCACCATAGGATTCTAGCAATAGTATATGTTATTCTTACAATTGATGCTCCAGTATCCGTTCCTACATCCGTGAGGGTTGAGCCATTCACAGGCTTGTCACCCTCACTTGTCCAGTCTCTGATCTGATCATGGAATATCATCAACGTCGTATGCTGATGGAGGCCTCAAACGGCGATATCGAATCCATTCGGCCATCTACTATGTAAGTGTTGCCTGTCCTCCGTGTGTATTTTGCTGATTTGAATACCACAGACAGGAGCGTACTTACCATTCCTACAAGAAGCTTGTCTTATGGTGCCCATCCGTTAGTAAGGAGCTGACTCGGATGAACCTCCCCGCTACACCACATAAGGTTATTTTAGCTTGTCAGGACGTGAGTATCTTGTTATACCTGATTGCTGCCAGTTTTCAAAGTATATTCAGTTGGAGAAAGGGGCAGATGCTGCCCGAGCAGACGATGGAAATAGATTGAAGACCTCGGTAGCTAGGTGGCTTAATGAAAAAGAGGCCCCTGTTTTCGTTCCTGGTGAGAAGCAGGGAAGAGGTTTCAATCACGAAGTCACTGGCAGGCTTCTTTGTCCAGTCGATTATAATTGGTCCAATACAGTGTAAGTCTAACCCTGACTCATTTCTGCCCTTTCCCAACTTCTTGTTAGTACTTGTAGTGCCATCAGGGACCACAGTGACCGAAGCTACACCATTACCGCACACATATGGTCTACGTTCTTGTATTCCAATGGTGCTTACAATAAGTACCACCCATCAGATGGCCTGTTTAAGGGGGAGCTCCTCGTCAGGGTATGTCGACTATGTTATGGACATGTCACTACTATATCTCACAGCTATACTTAGGCATTTCAGTGCATTTTTACCTCCCCCAGCTTGGCTCAGGCAAATATGGAGCTTCACAATCATACTCGGTGCAATGTTGCAGGGCTGTTGAAAATGCAGTCAGTTCAGCCACGCGCAATTGCATACACTGCCATTCAGGTATGCAGTCCAATCTCAATTCATGCTGATAAAAACTGATGAATGATTTGCAGGTTCGCTTTGCACTCTCCAGCCAAACCGCTTGGGGCCTTGTGGATCTTGACGACTTGGAGTTCAACTACGAAACCTTCTACAACAATATCATTGACTGGTTTGAATGTGCTCATTCGCAAGCAAAGGCCCAAGAGATCGAAGACCTCCTCCTCTGGTGGAACCGGTAACCTACATCCAGACAGTATATTCATTTAGTACTCACTTGATTTCTATCAGCACTATAGTACTCAATCGTCGTTACTCCCCCATCTAGCCTCAGAATGCTGAAGGCCTCTCTGTTGCAATGTCCATGAATTAGTAGCACCAATGTATTGATTCCCTACTCATGTTTGAGTCCACAACACTCGCCATTTGGGATCGTTTGCAGTATTATACTTGTAGTAAAAGCCAGTAAATAATGCACATCACCACTAAATCAGATGAGTGCAGAGTGGTTCAGATATCTGAGATCTTATCACAAGCTCACTGGATGGAAGCAGCATTTGAATGACTTTCTTTTTTGGCACAAGCGCGTACTAGTATACATATATTGTGCGGTGACTGTCTAACCTAGTGTACACAAATACTAATAAGACAGCAGCCGGGGCTGCTGGTCCGAGAAAAAAATGGCATCACTTATGCACACCCCATTAGTGTATGGGGCAGTGTGGGGCTCCATAAGCCATTTAGGTGGCCTCGGTAACATCAGAGGGCCTGGGCAGCTATTATACTCACTAAAACCTCAGGTGTGTGATGATCCAGTCTGGGGGTAGGGTGTGGTTTATGTGTGAGGAGATGTGGTAGTAGGCACATGAGTGTAGCATGACCCGTCGGCAGTGTTGTGCTACGTGCGGTCGAGGGACAATTGAGATGGTGATTGATTGTGGCGTGTAGCCCATGCACAGATTCTGAAATGGGAATGACTTTCCTTTTTTGTCCAATATGAGCTGCAGCTTGTGAAATCACACTTTGTCAAGGTTTTTCGCAAACATGTTCTGCTAGTCTCGGCCCGGATCATGGATATGGCCCAACTTGAAGCTATGGCATCTCTGTTCCAAGCTAAAGGGTACGGTGACAGCGGGAACCATACCACGAAGGCTGTGTGCAGGTTCTAAAGGGGGTCAAGGTTAGCCCTTGACGGTGGCGTCATGGTGAGAAGCGGCGGTGAGAACAAGGAAGACAGCAATATTGGAGACAGCTCAGTCCGAGTATGGGTAAGATGGAAAAATGGGTAGTGTACTCATTCAGTCACGGTGGAAATGTCAGTTACTGACTTGCCAGTATTCTCTCTATGTCCCTCTCATCGACTCTGGGTGGGCTATTCAAATGTGGGGAACCTTGTAATCGCTCATTTGCCGACTCAAGAGGGTTGTCCCATCATCGCAATTCATGCGGAATCTACTCACAATGCCAATCTGAAGTGAAGAATCGTCTCAAAGCTTGCCAGGGATTAGAATCCAAGAGAAAGTCGCTTCACTCCCTTCTGCCTGACTCAAAGCGCGTCAGGCATTTACCCACTCCTGCAACCATTCATCAGGTATGTTATGCAAACCTAATCCAGTAGTAGGTTACATCCCTGACATCTACTTCAGCCAACCTCTGTTAATGATGCACATTTATCTGTTGTGGAAGAAAGCCAAGATGTCCCACCCGAATCCATGGATGTGAGTGTTACCTACTCCCATGTGGCGGTATTTTCACGTCTGAGCCCATAGTCTACCCCGACTACACAAGATCAAGCATCCAAGCCGCTCCATTCGGTTTCAGCGCAGAACACTACAATGAATAATATGGTGAGTTAGGCTTGGGTGTACAAGCCATAGGTTCTAACCAGCTTGCTAATGTGTCTGAACAGTATCCATCTCGAGCATACCGTCTCCCACTTCGTTATCGTGACGAGCTTCCTGAAGCCCCACTGGCACCCCCGACGAGCACTAGCACACCCACAACTGGCGGACCATCAGTTATCTGCCGTGTCATTCTTCATGTCTTCGACTCGATCCAGACTGGCTTCAATGCCTTTGGAATTGCCTGATACTACCGTCATCGCCCTACCTATGATCCCGACTCTTCTGTATCCATCCATGACCTGTCAGACCTTCCACGTTGTCCTCATGTCAACCCAAACTCCAGCAACTCTATTCCATCTTCTAGTGTGGATTCTGCGCCATGGCCTTGGGATAATATGTCCATTTGGCGTCTTATGTCATGGAAGCTAACAGGAAGTGACCAGAAGTCAAATGCCGAGGTGAACCATCTTGTTCATGAAGTGATGCGAGCCCCAGATTTCAAGGTCGATGAGCTAGCCAACTTCAATGCTATGGTACAATCTAGGCAACTGGATGATATGGTGAACAAGACATCAGCGCTTCTTGATGGTGATGGCTGGAAGGAGGCTATGGTAGAAATTTTAATCCCGACTCGGGAGAGACAGGCTGGTGGATAGGCATTTTCCATCTCTGGTTTCATCTACCAACCATTGGTGCATGTCATCAAGTCAGTGTTTTCTGAACCACTGTCAAGATTCTTTCATCTCACGCCATTCAAATCTATCTGGAAGTCTCCCTCGGGTCACAAACAGCGTCTGTATGGTGAACTTTACACGTCAGATGCCTGGAGCAAGGCACATGATGAGATACAAAAGCAGAAGAGAGCTGATGACTGCTAGTGTTTTAAAGTCCGGTGCGGTCCGGTTTTTGGCCTTATTTGGGCAAGACCGAGACCGTAACCGGTCCTGGGAATTTCCTGATTTGGAAAAACCGGACCAAAACTGATCAAAACCGATACAATCGGTCTTTGTCGGTCCGGTTATGGTTTATAACCGGTCTTTCAGGGGTATGGAAAATACTACCGATTCTTGGCTTCCGCT
>JBBPPG010000590.1:0-19881 GCA_038091855.1 Leccinellum luteum
GGAACGGTAGTATTCCATTTCACTTTATTGCTACCGTACCTAGACCGGTCCATTCTAGACCAATCTATCTTACATAATCTTTCTGATTATTCATCGCTATCTCTGACAATGACATCATAGATAAGAGCACTTAATGCTATTGGATAGGGTCATCCATTACCCTATCTATTTCAAATAGGATAAGAGATACTTATGCTATTGGTTAGTTATTCTTATCTTTCTTCTAGAATGTTCCATACAAATCACATGACCTTCTATGGAACATTCTATGACATTCTATGACATTCTATACCACAATATGTACAAACATCTTGTGTAGTATATAAGGGCGTTGCCTCCGCCCTAAATCAAAAGGCTCTTCTCTCCTAAGAACTACTACGTGGTTCGAAGTGCCCCTTAGCTTTACAGCTCTAAGCTTCTCATATTGAGTAAGTCTCTACTCAGCTCAATCCCTTTATCACCCTCGCTGCGCTGTCAAGATCATAGAATCTTGATACTATGGGATGGCGGAAATTCTCAGCATCCGTGATCCACTGCTTGGCTGCAGAGAGATCGGCTGGTGAGACTGTTTGTGAGATATTTGCTAAGTCGGTGCAAAGGTTAAATAGATCCTCTCTGTCCTCTAATTTCCCCGACTGGGTGAACCGAATACAAAGATAACCTGCAAGGTCATTCAATGAGTGTGATCGATTGGGGTGACCAGATGGATAAGAATCAAGAGCTTGTCTGCTGAGTATGATGGCCTCGTTGAGGTCTTTCATCTCCCTAAGCTGCTTGTAACGATCGGAGAGACAGTTTGCGACATTGTTCAACGACGTTGGACGATCTGGGTGCCCTGTCGGGTGAAGTTCGAGGGCTCGTCTCCCGAGGATGATAGCCTCATTGGAGTCCGATACATCTCCGAGCCGCTTGTAACGATTGGAGAGATAGTCTGCGACACCGTTCAACGACGCTGAACGATGCGGATGCCCTGATGGCCGAAGGTCGAGGGCTTGTCTCCCGAGGATGATGGCCTCATTTAAATCCGTCACATCTCCAAGCTGCTTGCAACGATCGGAGAGATATTTTGCGATACTGTCTAACGACGCTGAACGATCCGGGGTGTCCTGATGACCGAAGGTCGAGGGCTTGTCTACTGAGGATGACAGCCTCATTGATGTCCGTTGTATTTCCAAACCGCTTGTAACGATTGGAGAGATACTTTGTGATATTGTTCAACGCTGTCGATCGATCCGGGTGCCCTGACGGGCGAAGGTCGAGGGCTTGTCTCCCGAGGACGATGGCATCATTGAGGTCTGTCATATCTCCAAGCCGCATGTAACGATCTGAGAGACAGTGCGAGATTGTTCAACGACGTTGATCTGGGTGCCCTGACGGGCGAAGGTCAAGAACTTGTCTCCCGAGGATGATGGCCTTAATGAGGTCCGTCATATCTCCAAGTCGCTTGTAACCATTGCAGAGATAGCTGGCGACATTGTTCAACAACGTTGAATGATCCAGGTGCCCTGATGGGCAAAGGTCGAGGGCTTGTTTCCCGAGGATGATGGCCTCATTGAGGTCCGTCACATCTCCAAGCCGCTTGTAACGATGGGCGAGATGGAGTGCAACATTATTCAACGCCGTTTGACGAAGCGGGTGCCGTGACGTACGAAGGTCGAGGGCTTGTCTGCAGAGGATGATGGCCTCATTGAGGTCCGTCATATCTCCAAGCCGCTTGTAACGATTGGAGAGATGGAGCGCGACATTGTTTAACGACGCGAGCCCCTCTGGTAAAAGGTCCAGTGCTCCTCTAGAACAAATAATGCCTTCCTCGATGTCCTCTATCGCCCCAAGATGTGTATAACATTGCCAGAGATGAACGGAAAACTGATTTAGTGATCTCCATCGTTTTTGGTGACCAGGTGGGCAATGATCCAGTGCTTGGCGATCAAGGATGACTGCCTCGCTAATGTGGTCCGTCCCGTCCCCTTGTTCAAATCTGGCGAAAGCGGACTCTGCTCGCGAAAGTATCTCGTCGACTGAAACAGTCGCCTCCCAAATGGAGTACGTCCTGTCCTCAACTTTCTCGTGATTGGTGCACCGAGACAACTCCTTTTTATCTGACACGAATATTATTTCAGTGCTCTGCTCGCAGACAGATGATAATAAGAACCTTCTGGTTCCAGCTTGTCTCGCCAGGGAGAAACCGCAGGGATGTTTGTATAAACGGGGGGCACTGGAAACAAGGTAAAGTTACAAATCGTCGAATCTATGAGCAAGGAAAGTGTCAGAGACTACTTGCACTGCCGCAACGAATTTAAATGTTCCTCTGCACTTAAGGTTAGAACTGTGCTTTGAATCAACTTCCTTACTACCGTGCGAACTATGATCTCCTCCGTCGAATGATTTGCTTAGTCACCATCTGACCTTTTGTACATGACTTTTGCATATGAAACTGATGCTTCGTCCTGAATGGCGGCTCTGGCCCATCTCTACTTTTCTCGGCGTCCTCGACATCAAGACCGGCGTCACCATCGCTCTCCTCTTTGCAGTGAGTCTTCCTTCGAGCACAGGTACAAAAAGCTCATTCCGTCCCGTTTTAGCTCTTTAACAAGGCAGCGGGCGTTTACGGTCTCATTTCGGTCCTCACGGGTGCAGGTGGTTCGTTCGCGCAACTCAGCCTATACCTGTACTCCCTCCTTGGATTAGTCGCACTCGGATGGGGACTCAATGCCATCAAGGAGGTCAGTCTCTCTCCTTTCCTTTCCGACTCGTTATCATGTGATCCAAATCCGTCCTCTCTAAAAAGGAAAATGCCAAGCAAACGCTCTACTTTGCACACCTCTTTTTCGTCGACCACATGTTTTCGACAGCTTGGACCCTCTTTTTCGCCGTCGTGTGGTGGGCGTATACGCCACACGACGGTCGACGGGTGGCCAATTCGGCTGCGCAAGAGGCGATACGACAAGGCGCAGGGGTGAATCATACCATGTCCGACGCGCAGTTGGCCATAGCTGCCACACTTTTGTGGCATGAAGAAAAGGGCGTCGCTGCCGCGGTGATCATTCTGTTTTGGCTTGCAAAGGTGAGGCACATGTTTGAACTCTCGGCTGGCTTGACGGCGTTGGTCGTTAACCTGGTCCATCACGCGTGTGCTAGATATATTTTGCGGTCTTGCTGTACTCGTATGCGACGCACCTACGCCAGGGCACCTTTAACCCGATTCGGAATTGGCGCCCGCATTCCACGGTGCCCGTTGGTTATGATCCAGCGTTCATGGAGGAGGAAGACGACAACGAAGAGTTCTACATGTCCTCATTGGGACCACATCATCCCAATGGCACACCTTCACATTTGCCTGACTTTCCCACTGCGCCGCCGAGAAATGGACTGCATTCCACAAAACAGAGCCGGAGCTCGCTAGCAAATATTACTATACCCGTGCAGGGAAACAGGGAGGTTCTCTTCGAGGGCCAGGGACGATAATACCTTCTTACTTACCCCTTAACATGTAGTATGAACCGTACCCCTTTCTCTTTCACTCATATAGATGAATAGTGTCCGGGAGAATCGTCTGAGATGCATAGCAATGTCCATCACATTCACACTAGCTAGTGTCAGCTGACTCTTGCTTTCTTGGTTGCACGCTCTGAATGGCTCTTTGACTCGCCGGAAGCCCCGTTCGTGTCATTGCTGTATCTCTCCTTGATATCTTCTACCCATTTGCCACCCTCTGCGCCGCTGAACAGCCAGACATGGCTGTCTCTGTGTCAGCAAGCTGTCAAAGTTGCTGGTTCAACGCTACCTTACCTTCCTAGGACCCTCTCGGGCTCTCGCAACCCCATCATTTCGCCAGATCTTCTCTTCCCGTTCGCCTGACGCGGAGGCGCTTGAAGTCCATCACTGGGATTCGGAAGAGGAGGTAGATCCCATTGCAGACGCTCACACAAGTGGTGCACGATCTCGTCCGCATCACCTAGAAGGACAATCTGAAACATCATCACTCGACGTGAATTCCGCAAGGGAAACCAGGGACTTTTGTGACGTACATCAGGGTTGATATGCCTTACTGGTGTTTTGTTGATGAGGATCTGACAGGAAGTGAGGTGGGTGGGTGTCGACTTGTTCGACTGTACACTGACCTGTGGTACAGAATGCGGTAAATGTGCTATATCATTCGGAGCAATGTCAGTAGACAGGAAGGACTCAAAACGGTCCAACGCACACAGGATCTCGGACACAGGAGAGACCTTAAGAGACGTGCCGATGACTAACAAGAGATCCACCTTGTCCCGGTCATCTAGCAGCGCGTTGTCAAAATCGTCCGTAAGTTTCTCCCCAAAGAACGTAATGTCAGGCTGTCAGACAGAAATCACAACGTTTCTCCAACCACAAGGCATGGGAATAATACCTTCATCACGCCCACTGGTAGATCGTCGCTCTCGTCACTATCATCGTCCCATTCGTTCCTTTTTTTGCCCCTCCTCCTTGTAGGTTTTGACTTTCGTGTTGCCGCAGCCTTGTGTACTTCCAAGCATGCTTTGCAGTACGGCACGCGCTGGTTGAGGATTTCCCGTTCGATTTCCTTGCCTGGTACCTTGATTCGGCATTGAAGACATGAAGCGGTCTTGAACGAGCCATGACATTGTAAGACGCGCGTGATGCCCGCGATAGATTCCAGTGTGTCGATATTTTGCGTGTAGTTCTGCGTGTAGTTTGATCGGTCATTGGACGTCTGGAATAAACTGGATTGTATGCTTACACGAAGGAGCTACGATGTTCCAAGAACATGATTTGTTTAGGATCGTACTTGACGCTGGGGAAATCATTACCTTGTTTTTGTCTTCGAGGAGTTTGATGAATCGGTGGCAAGGGGATGGTATAAAATTAGAAGGATATATTTGGCTTAGACAGCATTAATATTGTCAGGATTTGGCTGTACATGACACTCGGGTCGTACCTTGCAAAAGAGCTTGAGAAAGGCATCAATAACATCATTGGGCATTCGATCCAATGCATGCACTCACTAGAATACTGGTTCAAGGGGACGTTATGGAGAGAAAAATGGTTAGACCGACTCGAGGAAGAGACCGCAAATCCACCTTTGGGATTGTCTTTGAAGTAGTGTATATCGAACCTAAGTGAAGTTAGAGAAATTGGTTCAACCACCGAGAGCAGATGACGAACATTTGCTGAGGGTCATCTAGGTCATATTCGCCCTTTTGCTTCAGCGTCGCATAAAGGCCGTTGCGGGACCTAAAGTCCGGAATGCCACAAGAGACGCCTATAGATCATCAGGGACATACCCGCTATTCGAGATGAAGATCGCGCGTACTAATGCCTGCACCACTCAGCACCATGATACGTCTTGAACGGATGATAAGAGAAATCGCATCAGAAATGGTATTGTATTGCGGAAGCTTCTCTCTTAGATGCAGTCTTCCCGGTCGACCTTAGTCCAGAACGTTTACCAACAAATCGACGAGCAACTCACTCTCTTGACATCGCCACCTTAAGGAAATACAGCAATGTCTTATGGCGTTTATTTCTGAGTTCCGGACACTATGCAAGGTGTTCGAATACGAAGAGAATAATAATGATGCGACATACCAAAGTGATACCAAATGCAAACAATAGTTTGACAATAGGTATGTTTTGACCTATGACATATTCCCGAATGAAGGAGCCTATTCCTGGTAGCAGTGAGTCATGGACCTCAAACGTTGCTTAACAGATGACATACCGCGCTCCTTGAGATGATGCATCATTTTCCGGATTTCGTCCTTGGTCCATGCCTGTGTAGCTGTACAACCGTGAGCATTACATGACACGCCACCAAGTGTAACAACAAAGGGTAACCCCGTTCGGAAATCATTGCCTTTACCTACCTTCCTCTTCCAATGCGTGGATCTCGGCAGTGTCGAGATCGTCGTCCACAGGGCTTGCAGTACCAACTACTGCAGAAGGAGTGGACTGTTCTTGTACAAGGAGAGAAAGGTCCTCCATATCTGAGGCTTCCGAATCACTGTCGAAGTCGGTCATCTCGGTGCAAACGTCCTCGCTAAGTCCGTCCAAGAGGTCCTCGATGGTGTCGGAGTCCGCCTCGACATCCTCTGCGGCGCTAAGGAAGGCGCGAAGCTGAAGAGCGTGCAACGGGCTCGGTGTCTTGTGTTTCGCGTCCCCACCTTGATTTGGGCCACTCATCCGTTAGTGTCACTTTCGAACGTCTTCGACACGCTCTTTGTAACGTTAATTAATAGAAAACCACGTGATCTGAGATTTCTGAAACACGTGATCCATAAGATATAAAAGACGCGTTTCTTTCTTTCTTTCTTTCTTGATGGATTCAGACGACTCGAGTATATTTGACTTCTTTCCTTCCTCTCCTAATTCGCATATATTCACCTCTCCACCCCCTGAGGAACCGTCCTCGAAACGGCTTATTCTTCCCCTCGAGCTGATCGAATACATCATAGAGCTTTTCCATAGACGATATGGTTCGTTTCGTGCTCTAAAAGCATTTTCGGAAGCCAGTTCTCAGTTTCGGATGATCGCTCTGCGGAGATACATGACCTCTTTGAAGATATGTTCCGCAAAGCAGCTTAAATCCCTCTTGAAGGTGCATATATCCATGATATCGCGCAGTAACACCACATGGAAATGCGTAGGTTTCCACTGGGTAAAGTAAGCAGAGCGCATATAGTCTGTGGATACCCACTTTTTAGCTTGTGTCGTCCAGGAGTTTAACGGCACAATCCGGAGATCTTGCAAAGGCACCTTGGAATCCAAGTCTTATGCGTAGCTTGCAGGCTCTCCAGATTTCTTTCCCAGCAGATGCGAGATCGACGCAGAAGATTCGCTTAGAACAGATATTCGTCGTTCCTTTGATGAACTCACCGATGACTCACCTCACCTCGCTGACGCTCACGGATTTATGGCGCATTGATGTATTGCTCTTGAGCACGGTGGCCGACGCATTTCAAGGATTGACATCCCTCCATCTTAGTTGTTCCGAGCACCTTGATGTGTCTTGTTGCTGGGCTTGTTTCGAAGATAGCTCTTCGACTGTCATTCACTCCCCCATCCCCAACCATTTTCGTACGGTGGAATCGTTAACAGTACGTCCTTCTGCGCGCTACTCTTTGATTATCATATCACTATCGCAGAATGCATTTGCGAAAGCATTGAAACCACTTACCAAGTTGTCCGACCTTCATCTTGGAATATTTCTCTCAGACGAAGAAATGCTCGAGAACCATATCGACCATTACGATAGTCCACGAAGTCAGCTACGCCTCATTCATACTACCTTTGATCAGAATCGCAACCTGGCACGTTCGGGAACGGTTCTAAGCCAATCGGAATCCCCAAGTGCGGCACGCTCCGAGTATGTATCTTACAGGGAAGACGAAGAAGACATGAATAGTCCAGGAGTCACGTTTGACGAGGTGCCACCCTTTCCTCATGGTCCCGAGATGTGTCCGATCTGTTCGACCATAATTTCTGCCGCCAATGTGCGTACACGCGAGCTTGAAGCAAGTTTGGCGCTCGCAT
Source organism: Leccinellum luteum (assembly GCA_038091855.1). Lineage (NCBI taxonomy): Eukaryota > Fungi > Basidiomycota > Agaricomycetes > Boletales > Boletaceae > Leccinellum > Leccinellum luteum. The sequence continues at coordinate 7,534 of JBBPPG010000590.1, forward strand.
GGGAGCTCAAGTCATTAAGAACAGTCAGCTGGAGCTCTTTTTTCGCATCAAAGATTCCTTCCGAGAACGAAAAAAGGATCGGAGACTGGCGAAGGGCGAGCAAGACTTACATTCTTCGTAGTGGCGGGAGATTACGCGTAAGAAGGCGACCCTGGTAGTCGGCGCCACCCGGACAAAGCATCACCCGCGGAGGCCAGTGCATACTTAGTTCGTTGGGTTCTGTCATTGTCCTCGGACTCTATGACACGCTGTATACATCCCCACTTCCTTCGCTTATCCGCTTGCGACTTTGTGATAGGTGACGTACAGGAATGTCCGAGTCATCAATATTGGTGATCGGCCCAGGTGTGCTTGGGCGGGGGCGATGGACGAGTTAAGCACAGCAGCTGGCTCTGTTACACGACGGTCCGGGGCTCGATAGTATTATGTTGCTAGTGCCACGGGGCACAGGAATCCCGTCACATTCGGCCCATCGGGGAGAGCTCCGAGGTCTTGAAGTATGTATTTGGCGATATTCGCGTGCCGAAATGTGGACAACTCCTGTGGAGGAACAATAAAACGCTAATCTCGAGAATATGAGCCACTCGGCAGCAACCGTGTCCACACCACAAAAGACCACAAGACGACGATGGTATAAGTATGGCATGGGTTCTTCGGGCGTCCCCCTTTGAACACTGGCAGCTACGGCCATCCCATTCGAAGGGCAAGTCGTCCTCGCCTCCACCATCGGCACCCCATCATCGCCATTCTCATCCAGCCCGCTCTTCAAGTTATCACTAATTGATCAACCCATCAATATGCCATCTCAAGCCAACACCAAGACGGCCGAGTTTGCCCGCCTCTTTGGTTTATTCGAACGCGTCGCGACACGACGCACCCGCGCTCTCACCGGGGACGCCAGCGAACCCATCTCTGCGGACGACATCGCAGGAGTCCCCGCAGAGTTCGCCCCCATGCTCAAGAATCTATCCACAGTCCTCTCCCTGCGCACCCTACGCGACGAAGAACACGCCCGACGTGCACAAGCCCCCTCCTCCACGCCGGTCCGAGAGCTTCGCCACGCAAGCCTCGCTGGCGCGCCCTCCCCCCCATCTTCCCCATCCACGACCGAGAACCCGACGTTTCCGCTCGGCCAAGGTTACCGGTTCACGTTCAAGCTCATGCTGCACAAGCTGTACGAGTTGGAAGAGTGGGCGGAAAAGGTTAAGAGTGCGCTGGAAACATCCAAGTCGCAATTCAAGCCCCTGGCGGAGAGGGATCAGAACACTGCTAGGGAGGAGAAGGGGACGTCGACGAATGCGATGAAGGAGAGAGAGGAGAAGAGAAGTGGTATCCGCGCTGCGCTCGGCGTTTCGCCCAAGTCCAAGCTACCGACAACGATGATGACAAAGAGGCGGGCGTATTCGCTCGCGGTACCTGCGATGCCCCCGAAGCCGGAGACAAGTCGCGCGTTGAAGAAGAGGTGCATCGGTAGGAGGAAGTCCGTCAGCGGTCCGATGTCGACCAGCGTTTGGGTTTACGACGCAGCGATCTCGGCGGTCGAGACGACGGGCCCTCATCGCGCGATGGAGATTCCCTTCTCCAAGCCCAGGAATTCAGCTGGAATGGCGGAAAACCGTACGCGGCACCAATCGTTGACTGCCTTGGAGGGAAAACGCAGAGTCAAGATTGCCGTTCCATCTGGCTATATCCCACAGCAACCACAACCTTTCCAATTTGCTCTGCCGACAAAAGGGACCTCCGAAATGGACGTCATGGCGAGGATTGCAGAACCGTGCAAAAGGGCGGCGGTGAAGCGACCTCTTTGCGTCTGAAATTAAACTGTAAAATGATTTTTAGCTTTTAGGAACCCGGACTTTAACATTTCCATCGACCTTTTTTACTTTACTAAATTCGCTGTGTCGTTTTGCTCACTTTGTTTGTTTTTGGGAGACGGGGGAATTTGCTTGTACGCTAGAATTTGTTGCGTTCGTCATAAGCTTGGATTCAAGGTGTCATTGTACTGTACGATAGTTGGTAAACGTCAATATTTAGTTCAATTAATTGCAAGTCTAGCATGAGAGTAGTACTTGATGCTCGATCATATACGAGGCGTATCGTCGTTACCGCTATCAGCCTCGGTTACGGTGTCTTCTTTGAGGGAAAGAGAACGGATTGTGTTCGCAGACATCCTTAAATTAGTAACATATGTGTCGTACATGGTTCTATGAGTAGAATACTGTGAGATATGATTGGTGAGAGCCTGAGCCCTGTAGTATCGAATAAACTCACCGGGATCAACTATCGGAAACCTCTATAACACCTCTCCAAACGTGTTCGGCTCAGACGCGCAGAATATCCTCTATATCTCTCAGTTTACCATCTGGTGTATCATCCTTGAACCAGTCAAGATTGTCGGCGATCGAATGCCTGTTCAAAACGGAGTGTTTCAGCACCGACCAGAGGAAACAAAACACATGTTATCGTACCGGTTTTTGCAACTCGGGCATTGGATGAGAACGATGCCGTGCTCGTACGCACGTTTAGTGAACGTGTGTACTGAACGGTGGTTACACTCGCCGGCCGTACATGTGAATGACATGGACAGCTGAAGGGTCCTATAGTCGATTTCGATTTCGATTGTTCACCCTGAAACCTTGGAGCAGAAGAATTGGCACAAAGAGCATCGAGTCATCTTTGCACCTGCACTGGAAGAGGAGCGAGCGCCATCCCGGACGGAAAAGCCTCGCCCATGACAACAGTTTTCATCTGCCAGACTGGTTGCCGAGTGCCTGTTGAGTCTGCGCTTGTATCATCGCCCGCGTCCGCGACGACGACGACGACGGTGGCAGAGCGGTCACGAACAAAAGGCAATGTTGACAAGCTTCCAGAGTGTACCAACAAGAGATGTCTATTGCTTGACAAAGTTTCTTGCAACGCACCCATGATTCTGAGTCCGACCTCAATTATTACGTAATTTCATCAAGTTTCGTTCAAGTTAGGGGTCTGGACACACGGAATCATTAGTAGCAACTCTGGTTTTTTTAGGATGCCATCCTCTCTTGTGCTACAGGACCCTTTGAGTACAAAGACCTGTATGGGAAACCAGTCTACCTGGTCCACACCCTCTAGGACCTCCCTTGCATCTAGTGCTACATCTTTGCAAACAACGGATGAACGAGCTCCAGAAAAGAGGGTCCACGGCATGGATGTCTTTGCCCGTGATGATACCATACCACCCAAGGAAACCACGCGGCTGACACCTCACGTTACTCCCTACCATACCAAGGACCCCACGACTATCGACACAGATCATTGCTCTGCGACAAACCAAGCAACCCAAGCACGCTCGTTTGAGCTTCAGATCTGTGAACTCTGAACACCCGATAGTATTTCACACCATCTAACTGCCTTGCTAGACTTTCGATCAAGTGACACCAGAAGAGTTCGAGTTTATAGCGCAAAAGCAAAGCAATCACATTTACCCCAAGTGACTCGGAGTTTTGACCGTATCTCTTAACAATAGCCCTGACTGTCCATAGGCTTTGCTACGACACGGAAATTTGTCGTTTGACTGTGATGGTTCCCACCCCAACTCATGAATGCGCTGTCGAGTTCTTCACCGAGTGTACTAGAGCACTCTTGGCATCTTATGACTTGGGTTGCATTAAGGCCTCCCATCATCTCCACTCAGTAATTGTGGGCAACGATGGGAAGAACATTATTCCAGATTTTCGTTTGGATCTTGCAGCACACTATGGTACACTCGAGCGGGCCACCGTCATCTGGGTCGGAGAATCTGGCTTTAGTCAGTCTCGCACATCCATGGAGCGCAAGCTTGCACAGGCGATAGAGAATGCGCCTTCCATCGACATGGCGTTCATGATCACGGTCCAAGATTCAAACAATGTCCCCCCTCGACGAGATTCGTCTTATCCTCACCTCACGGACGCGGCATTCACGGGCCCGTTGCCGGTCGCAAGGCTATCCCCCGTCGTCGTAGGGGAAGTGGTCTGGGCTTCTATCAAGTCGGTCAACATCTACGTTTTTCTCGTGGGGATGATGGCAGGTTTCATTTTGATGTTAGCAGAATGAATACGGTGCACGTGGGGTACGCATGTTCGTTTACCTGAGAATTTGTGTGCTGATTATCCACTGTGCAGGTGTTACATCCTGAGATTTCAGTAGAAAACATCAATGGGTTGCTTAACATGGCCTCTAAAAGGCTTCTCAACAAAATTGCTGATATGATGGAAATTCACCATGATGATGCCAGGATGCAACAAATCCGCCATGCAGCAGAGTCCGCCACGTTTCCGATCAATTGGAACAACTTCCTACTCGATATTCAAGACTCGCTTTATTCAACAGTTCTCAACAGGCATCAGAAGTGGTTCAGTGGCCAACACCCCTCCAAATGAAAGGACTCGTCCTCCATCACACCTCATAATCGGGCTACCCCTTCAACTGAGCACCCTGTATCTTCCTCTAAGTAATCTAGCAGACGTGAGAAGTTTGGAATCCAGAAGAACAGTCGAGGGGGGTTGTAAGTGAGTGTTGGATGTGGTTGCCAAGGATTCCCGATAAACGGTCGAGTCATCCCTTCTCGGAGTTACATCGAGTCTGTGTTATACTGTTTCGCAGCAATTCTGTTCATGGCAAATGTATGTTACCAGTCATTCTAACCGTTGGCCACCGCATGCAGATTGTATAGCCGTGGCTCCATTGAAAATTGTCACGTTCTCGCCGTCATGGTATTCGCTCATGGCTACCGGCGGGCTTCATGCGAACCAGGAGCACAGAAGGGTAGCCAGCCTCAGTGTGGAAGCTCGTTCAAATCAATCACCAACTGAGTCACACATAGCCCCTTGCGGTCGCATGGTTGAAGAGGAGAAGAGGAAATCAACATTGACATTGACTAAAAACGGGATTTAGATATCGGGTCGAATACGACTCGCATGCCGCTGAGCTCGACCTCTTTGCACAACATGGAAGAACAGGCCGGGTAGGTCCGGAGTACGGCAGACATTCGACATTTTTGAGAAGACTAGTGAGGGTACTGTATATAGGGAGTGCAACTAAGTGTACGAAGCAAATATAACTGCGATACCTACCCACCTACCCAGACTGGTTATCGAGGTCAACAAAACACATCATCGTTACCGCTATCAGCCTCGGTCACAGTGCCTTCTTCGAGGGAAAAGGAATGGATTGTGTTCGCAGAGATGATTAAATTAGTAACATAGGTGTTGTACATGGTCCTATGAGTAGGATACTGTGAGATAAGATTGGTGAGAGCTTGAGCCTTGTAGTACGGAATAAACTCACCGGGATCAACTATCGGAAACTTCTATAACACCTCTTTGAACACGTTCGCCTCGGACGCGCAGAATATCCTCTATATTTCTCAGTTTGCCGTCTTGTGTATCATCCTTGAACCAGCCAAGATTGTCGGCGATCAAATGCCTGTTTAAACACGGAGATGGTGATTCAGCACCGACCAGAGGAAACAAAACGCATGTTATCGTACCGGTTTTTGCAACTCGGGCATTGGATGAGAACGATGCCGCTCTCGTACGCACGTTTGGTGAACGTGTGTGCTGAGCGATGGTTACACCCGTCGGCCGTACATGTGAATGCCATGGCCAGACGAGGCTCAGCTGAAGGGTCAAGCTGGATCTTTTGATCCGAAGTCGATTTCGATTGTTCACCCTGAAACTTTGGAGCAGAAGAATTGGCGCGAAGAGCGCTGAGTCGTCTTTGCACCTGCACTGGATACGACGGACTCGAGAGGAGCAAGCGCCATCCTGGACGGAAAAGCCTCGCCGATTGCAACATTTCTTTTCACCAACGTAGTGTTTTTGTTGCTTGCTAATAGCGCTTATGATCTCCGCGAACATCGGAGTTCAAATAACAGCACGCGCTTGTGGCGAATCCATCGCGACGACGACGACGACGACGACGATGGCAGAGCGGTCACGACGAACAAAAGGCAACGTCGACAAGCTTGCAGAGTATAAACGCGCTCGGGAGGGTGGGCCAAGGAAATGGAAGGTACGAATTGCCCATCTCACGCTCGACCGTGGATTAACGCGTCGATCAGCCCGAGGACGACGTCGCGTTGTACGATGAGGTCACCGAGGAACAGTACAAGAGCATCGTCAAAGGAAGACTTCAAAAGGACGACTTCGTCGTGGACGACGGTGTCGCCGGATACATGGACAATGGCATGGATGATTGGACGGGTCAGGCTGGCGATGCTGACGGGGAAGACGATGAGGAAGAGGATCTGCGCAGTCGCAAGAGTTGTACGTGTCATTTTCATTTATGGTCTCATCCCCGTCCTGGACTGTCGAATAGCCAAGAAAAAGGCCAATGGAGCACCCTCGAAAGCAAAGGCGAAGGCGAAGGCACCTCCGCCAGCCTCCAAGCCCTCCATAAGCGCGTACCGTCCTACCATATCGGCGGAACAAGAAGAAGACTTCATGGCCAATCTGTTGGGAGGTATTGACGCGGCGCCCATCCCAGTACCTGTACGGTCGAGGAAGCGAAAGCCTTCACCCATCTCGGATCGCGATGACATCGTGCCGGATCGTTCCTCTTCGCCAGCTCCCTACCGGAAGACCTCCGATCCTTACGGTGCCTACTCTTCCGATGGAGCGGCGGATGATGGCCCTTCATCTAACCCGCCGTCAAGCGATTTCGAAGATTATACATCAATGATAAGCCCGAAAAAGAAGGCGCGTATAGCCAACACCTCTTCGGTGGTGATGCCTACTGTCGAACGCATGTGCAAGTTGGAGGTCCACAGCGGTTCCGAGAATGCATTAGACGCGTCCATGGACTTTTCGGATATTGATATGAACGACTTTATGGATATCGACGACATCGATGTCAAACCTAGTATTCCCGCCAAGAAGGAATCACCCACAGTCAAAGCCGATTCTAAACCTGTTCTTGATGGCACGAAGACGTCGAAAACGGATCACTTTGCCGCTCCATCGTGGCTTTCTGTGTATGACACTCTCACTGTGGTTTCCAACGACACCCTGGGGTCCAAGTCTGCGTTCTCCTCCAAGACATCCATCAATGCCCTTGAGGAAGACGGCAGCTTGCAGATGTTTTGGTTGGACTATCTGGAACACGGCGGCAAACTCTATCTCATTGGCAAAGTTAAAGACAAGACTTCCGGTACTTGGACGTCTGCATGTCTTTCAATTCATGGAATCCAGCGCAATCTATTCGTGCTACCTCGACGGCTGCGTGTTGTCCAGGAGGAGACCGAAGATGGCGAAGTGGAGATAGTGGAGACGGACATCATACCGGAGAAAGGGGATGTATACAGCGACTTTGAGAGGATACGCCGAGAAATAGGGATAAAAGGCTGGAAGGCTCGTTGGGTAACACGCAAGTATGCCTTCGATTACAAAGACGTTCCAAAGCAAACGGAATGGATGAAAGTCTTGTACTCGTATGAAGGTGAGTGACAAACCATCACGTTGGGTGCACAAAACTGATCATCCTACAGAGCCGCAAATCCCCATGGATGCTTGTTCGCCAAATATTTACAAGATCTTTGGTACCAACACGAACATCTTCGAGTCATTCGTTCTAAAGCGCAAGATCATGGGACCTTGTTGGCTAACAATCAAAAATGCCATTGTGGAACACCAAGGCGTAGGTAGTCACAGGGCCTATTCCATTCGTCGCTAACCTGGAACTTGCCAGATCTCCTGGTGTAAGCTCGAAACCAGTGTCGCTGATCCTAAGGATGTCACCCCAATCGGGGATGGTGCTCCGGAACCGCCTCCCCTGACTATCATGAGTTTAGCTATACGTACGGTGGTGAACCACCGCGAAAACAAGCGCGAAATAGTTTGTGCTTCTGCACGCGTATGGCGCGATGGTAGTTCTTTATCTACACTATGTTTTGTTAGACATACTGAATTTACTCCACAGTACAGTTGGACGATCCGACACCTCCAGAGCAGCTGTCTTGTTCAGTACACACATTCGTACGTCCACTGGACAGATTCCCCGCCAACTTTGAGATCCAGGCCAAAGTCAACGGGAAGGGTATGATATCACCTATGGCGAATGAACGTGTGCTTCTCAACAGCCTTCTTGGTACGTATTTGGTTCCTCGTGGATGTCTCAACAGTCTTCATGGTCTCCCTTTAGCCGCATTGTTCAAAGCGGACCCCGATGTTATAGTGGGCCACAATTTCTTAGGTGTCTCGCTTGACGTACTTTTGGGACGAATGAAAGACCTAAAAACGGAACACTGGTCTCGCTTTGGACGGTTCCGGAGATCAAAATGGCTTCCAATCGGAAGACAAGGAACCAACATCAAGTTCCTATCTGGCAGGCTATTATGTGACCTTGCTAGTGACGGTGCAAAGGTACGCCATTGGTGTCTTCACATACGACTTTTCTTTTCTAATTGTTTTTGCACAGAGTATGATCTCGTCCACGACATGGTCTCTCAGTGAAATGTGCAGGTCCCATCTCAAGTCGGAACGACAGGATATCGACCCGGACGACACTGCGGCATACTTTGACGGAAGCGTTTCCTCGCCCGATATGTTGATGACGTTCGTGCGACACTGCGAACTCGATGCCCATTACCAGATGGCCATCGCATCCAAGGTGCAGATACTACCGTTGACGAGACAGTTAACGAATCTTGCTGGGAACGCTTGGTGAGCCCTTGCCACGTTATTATGATACTCTCGAAGCCTGACAAATGACGTGATTCCTCTAGGAACAAGACCCTGAACGGCGGACGTGCGGAAAGAAATGAATACATTCTCCTTCATGAGTTCCATAAGCTCAAGTATATCTGCCCTGACAAGACCTTTGGCAAGAAAGCACCCAAGGTTGAGCCTGAGGCCGACGATGCGGACGGTGAGGGCGGCGGGACCAAGACCAACAAAAACAAACGAGACAAGTACAAGGGTGGTTTGGTGTTCGAACCCAAGCGTGGTTTATGGGACAAGTTTATTCTGGTCATGGATTTCAATTCACTCTATCCGAGCATTATTCAAGAGTATAACATCGACTTTACGACCGTGGAACGGTTACCAGACGTGTGTAGTCCGGTTTTCTATTTGTTGTTTCCGTTATTGATGCGTCCAAAGGAGGAAGAAGACAAAATCCCAGAGCCTCCGAGCTCCGAGGTGCCCCAAGGCGTCTTACCCCGCCTCATCGCAACTCTCGTGCAGCGCCGTAGACAAGTCAAATCCTTGATGAAGGACCGCTCGATTACCCATGCAAAGCTACTTCAGGTAACGCAACCAGTGTATACGAAGCGAAGGACTCACAATAGTTGTGCACAACTCAGTACGACATCAAGCAACAGGCGCTCAAGCTCACTGCCAACAGTATGTATGGCTGTCTCGGTTTCGAATATTCCAGGTTCTACGCTCGTCCACTCGCGGCCCTGACGACGTTCAAGGGACGAGAGATCTTGACGCACACTCGCGAGTTGGCTGAAAGCCTACAACTAGACGTGAGGAATGATTCCGTAATGCCCGTCAGAGCCATCGTTGATGACGTTTCCCTTTTTAGGTCGTCTACGGAGACACCGACTCTGTGTTCGTCAACTCCAACGTCACCGAACTGTCAGACGCCTTGAAGATTTCGGCCGATTTCAAGAAATCGGTCAATGATCGGTACAAGCTTCTCGAGATCGACTTGGATGGAGTGTTTGCACGACTGCTACTCCTCCAGAAGAAGAAATACGCGGCTCTCAAGATCGAAGATGGGTCGCGCACTTCCATAGAGGTCAAGGGTCTGGACATGAAACGTCGAGAATATTGCGCATTGTCAAAGAATGTCTCTCAGTGGGTTGCTTCCGTGCCCCATCTGGTACATGCGTTTTGACAGATGCTGCTCGACAGATACGTCCTGGATCAAATTTTGTCAGGGGAAGCGACGGAGATTGTCGTTGAAAACATCCACGAGTATCTCGCTAACGTAGGGTCTAACGTGCGGTCTGACAAGGTCAAGGTGGACGATTTCATCATTTTCAAGGTGAGCTTGGTCTAGCTCTTCTTTGACGACGCTGATGTACATCATGCTATAGCGACTAGGTAAAAATCCAGAGGACTACCCTGACGCGAAGAGCCAGCCACACGTCCAGGTTGCCTTGCGCATGAAAGCTAGGGGTGGAAGCGCACGCGTGGGAGACGTTATTCCGTACATCTTTTGCATATCTCCCGGCGAGGACGCGGCCAAGAGTGCTCAAGCGGAACGTGCAAAGCACCCTGACGAGCTGAAGAAGGCGACGTCCACGGAATTCAGTATCGACTACGAGCATTATCTGGCACACCAGGTATTACCACCCATCGAACGGTTGTGCGATCCGATCGAGGGCACTGACAGGGCGCGGTTGGCTGAATGCCTCGGTGAGTGGACGTGCAGTTCGCAAAGTTCGCTCTCGCTGAAAGTAGCGTTAAGGACTTGACCCCAATCGTTACAAGGTCTCTGCAGGATCCGAGGCGGGTACTGCCCTGGCTACGCTCGACTCCCAAGTCTCTGATGCAGAACGCTTCCGAGACTCGGAACCTTTCCTCGTTCGTTGTCGGGGATGCAAAGGACAAATGGCTTTCTCGCCTATATGGGAACGCGAGGTAAGTTACGTTGTGTTCCCCATGGATCAGACAACCTCACGGCACCCGCACAGTCTTCGATCCTGCAATCCTCTGGCCCTATCTGTCCGGCATGCAACCATCCATTCGGGCAAGTAAGTCTGCAGACACAACTCGAGATCCAAATACGCGCATGTATTGGGAAGTATTACGAGGGGTGGACAGTCTGCAATGACGCGGCATGCGGGAACCGGTCGCGCTCGATGGGTGTGTATGGACGGCGTTGTTTGCGACCGGATTGCAGCGGGACCGCCCGATTCGAGTACTCAGACGTCGAGCTGTACAACCAGCTGCGGTTCTTTGACATGCTGTTTGATAAGGACAAGGCCGAGAAGGCGGCGACCGGGACTGCACATTTCGGTACGCTCTCTCGCTGTTTTGTTCTGATGGGTTCGGGCTGAAGGGATGTTTGTAGAGGAAGTCCGCGTTCTCGGAAAAACCAACCTGGGTTTTCTGGGGGAAATGAGGGGCACGGTCAACAAGTATATTGACAAGTGTGGTCGACGCTGGGTTGATCTCGGCGCTTTGTTTTCGACGATGAAAATGTGAACGCTAACGCTCTCAGAATGCTTTTTGTTACGCATCGAAAGATGGATTTTGCAATTATCGAGTAACTATGTACTAGCTATGTTGTATACCACCATCTGCTACCTTTTCGCTGCACGGATTGGTATCGATATGGTTCCTACTCAAGATACGGGAGACTAGTTCCACCGAATTCGCCTCCACGGACTCGGACTCGCTATCGAGTGCATACTGTACATCAACACGTACAGAGAAGCATCAGCGAGGGGCACGTCACAGCGCAAAAGTGCGAGCGAGTGCCTGAATGCCCGTACTACCACCTGTGAGAATCCTCCTCCCTTTTCTTTCTCTCAAGCAGGAGGCCCTCCCCACTCGTGGCATCCCCCTACGCAACCAATCTATCCGTGGTCGCTGCACCCTCGTACCGCCAGTCGCCTCTGCGAGTCTGGCTAACTACTTCGATAGCCTAGCCTTAAGATTGGTAGCGGCACCCCCCTGACGAGAGCTTTCGCAGACTCGAAACCGCTACCTACCGCTCCCTCACCTGCCCCTACTCGTACATCGCATTCCCGACGGGCCGACCCCGATCCTCGGAGAGCAGTGTCCAGACGGACAAGCAGGCAGGCATGACCGCTCGAGGGTCCCTCTTCGTACACAGACCCAGTCTGGTAGAGAAGCATTGCAGGTGATCAAGTCAAGGTATCCGAACTGTGACCGTCTCCGCTTCTGCTTAGCAGAAGCGGAAACGGTCACAAGCAGTGTTGTACATGAGCGTTTCCGAGCTCGACGAAGGCTGCTGGGGCTGGCCATCTCGGCGAGGGTGCTTTGTAGCAACGGAATCCGGTGACGAAATCCCCAGTGCTGAACGGACCATACGGATAATCGTATGAACCCTCGTCTGATATTTCTGTTGGACTCTTCCCGTCGTTGTTGATATGCATGGAAAGATGGATTTTGCAATTATTGGCCTCGTGGGTGTGTCGTGTACCGGCCAATATTAATATTGTTGTATACTGCCTACTATTTTTTCGCTGAACGAATTGTTGTCAATGATGATGGATGTTAAGTGTCCATTAGGACGAAGTATAGACAAGCTGCACGTGACCCGATGAGTAATACGACGACTCTCCTCGAGGAGAACAAACCCCCTCGAGGAGAAGATTACTCACCCAAATATATTGATTACATTAGC
>JBBPPG010000591.1:0-19850 GCA_038091855.1 Leccinellum luteum
CTGCTTGTGATGCCATGTCAATGCCGTGTCGTGGTCACTGGGAGTGGATACCCGTGGGTACATCCGGTGCGGGTGTCGATACGGGTCATAATCAATGATACCCGGGGCTCAACCCGTACCCTTTGCAGCGGGTACGGGTAAATGCTGGGTACGGGTATTGCCTAGCCTCAATCAGCTGAGACAACTCACCCATCTGGCAGTCTAAGGCTGTGGCAGTGCTAGGCCGAACGTTCGGCCTCGCATTGCTTGTTCTTATTTGGCCTCAATAACCACTATAATACTTGTTTACCCCCTAGCGCACCAATTTTTTCTTAAGACTTGAACATAGATAAATTTGATACCCTACTTCCGAAGTCAAGTGTAGCTGGTCAACAAGTCCATCACAGATTCGACTAATGAATACATCAGCATGTCGAAATGCGACCCCCTGATCGAGCACCTGAAACATGAGGTCTTGACAGCCCTGACTCATGTGACCAAATTGGATCTCCCAAAAACGATCGACTACATCATTGAACGGCTGTGGATTCCTGGCATCAAGGAGAAAACGGCCCATGCCATTCCACCATATGGCGTGCCAATCTTCTCGGCATCCAACTGGGTCTCGGCAATCATCTGCATGGTCATACATTTCTGGTTCCTCGCAGGCGACGAAACGAGCATGTTTATCAAGTACAGACTTTGCATATACCAATGCGATAAACATGTTGTAGAGCGCAGAACTGCTCTAGGTTGGTATGAGGTCCATTTCCACCATTCCCATTGCTCCTGCTCGCATCCCGTCCATGTTCCAAGTCAGTTTCCCGCAGTCCGACCCCTATCCGTCGTTCTGGTTGTCATTCTGTGTCGCAGCCAGTCCGTTCTGTGACCGGGACCATTTTCCCACACTCCCGACAAGGTCAGGGTGCTTCGTTTATTGTTTTCATTTATTTTCCCTTTGTTTTAGGCTTTATTTACAGTTCGTTTAGCCTTCGTTAGTAGTTTTTTAGCTATCCCGAGTGTTCTCGAGGACTATAAAACCTGTATCCCATTCTTGGGCAGTAGTTACGCTTTCTACCACGCATTTTCACCACACACGCACATCCTGCTCGTCATCCCTTGTCGTCCCGTCCCTTGTCTAGTTGTCTCGTCCCGCCTTTGCATGTTCTGCTCTTCCGGTCCGCTTTCCCATGCTCCGGACCACTCTTTTCTGGACCAGAAACGTCTCGGTCTTAGTTTTTATTGCTCGGTTCACTGTCTGGACTATCCCCTGACCCATAGGATCCTTTGAGACGAACCCCTCGCACCCTTTCACCCGCATTTGCATATCTACAACATCATTCCCCATTAGATGTCGGTGCTCCCTGTGAATTTTTTTGAGTGGGATGATGAGAAGAGATTTGAAGCCACAGAGGAAAAGCTTGGAAACATGAAACCGACAGCCTAGTTGAATGAGTTCAGCAGGGTGATAGGAAAATCTCTTATCCCAGAGATGGTCGATGGCAAATTCTCGTGTCATTGGGCAGTGGTACTTGTCAGTGAATTCCAGTAGCCCTCGGAGTTGTTCGAGCATGTATGTCTCATCAGCGCCTACACTGCGCACACTTGAAAGCTTGTGTCAGGAAGTATATATAAATATACTATGAAAGAACTTACCGTCCATGGATATGATCAAGAAATAGGTCAAAGACAGCTCGTTTTTCCCCTTCGAGAAGGATTGGTTCCATGTCACACTTTCCTTCAACAGTAAAGTTGCAGTTGGCCACAGCGGTATCACCAATCGCAAACATGTCCTCAAAAAGTGCAGAGTGCATCGTGAGGAGATCGTTGTACAACTTATAGAGCATATTTTCAACCTTGGGGCAAATACATTAGAACAAGACGCCTGGAGTGAAGTTCAAGTTGATACATATGTACACAAAAAATATGGATTCCATGTGAGAAATAATAGATTGAGTGACGAATGACTTGAGACATAAGGTCAACTAGGAAGGGGCAATCTTGTGCACATTCAGGAATGAGATCTGACTCAGAGGTGTGGGACCCGGGTAAGAAAAAGCTACCACAATGGCACAGCCACATAGCTTACGACGGAGGACTTGTAGCGTGGCAGCGCCTCTCATCTCACATGATACTGTCATGCATGCTACCACGGCTTCCTGACTGTGAAGGCCCTCCCAACCTTGTTATTGCAGCTGACACCTTGTGCAATATTTACGAGAATGCCCTCCGCATTTTGGATCAAGACCGGATGGACCCTCTTCAAATCAAAGTTCATCTCGCAGCAATTGAGCATGATGCGCTGCCACTCCTTCTGGTGATTGAACAAGATAACTGATCAACGGAGATTAACGAATGGCTGGCAACCACAACAACCCATTTCGGATCTGTCTTTGTCTCACTTTCACAGTATGGTAGTAATGTACAGACTCAGTACGTCAATCCGAAGTGCATCACAATGGTGGTTGCCATATTGAACTATAATAGAACAGATGACTCGGACAATGTTCACATGCCACAACTGGTCACCATTACCCACACTGGGCAACGAGGCCGCCCACAAAAAATCATTGATCTAGATTACCTCAAAGAGGCGACCTCCAACTCACGCAACATCAAATTTACGGAGCTGGCTAGAGTCCTAGGGATTCACAGGAATACACTTCGTACATACATGAAGAAACATGGTGTTGAGCGCGCCTACTCGACTATGAGCAATGCAGAGCTCGATGAATGTATCATCCAGTTCAAGGCAAAGTGTCCCGAATCTGGTATACGCTATGTAATGGGACATTTGCGTGTGAAAGGTCATCGTGTGCAGTATCATCGTGTACTGCGGTCTCTGCAAAGAGTTGATCGCATTGGTCAGGTTCTGCGAAACCGCCAGATCAAGAGGTGGCGCAAATACTATGTCAGGCATCCAAATGCCCTCTGGCACATAGACGGTCATCACAAGCTTATCTGTTGGGGAATAGTAATCCATGGTATGGTTGATGGCTTCTGCTGCATGGTAAGATCTTAGAACAAACAATTCTTTTGCTTAACATTGACATATGGAATGCTATACTAGATAACAGCAATGCAAGCAAGTGATAATAACTGGTCGACTACTGTACTCGATCTCTTCAAGTCTGCTGTCAGGGAATATGGACTGCCGTCCCGTGTTAGAGGTGATCGAGGAGGTGAAAATATTGATATTGCGACGTACATCATTATGAAGAATGGCACTCACCGTGCCTCGTTCATATGGGGATCGTGAGTGAAATGAGTTCCGGCATAATGCATTATTAATGTTTTATGTTCCCTGGCAGTTCCACACACAACACATGCATCGAGCGCCTGTGGGTTGAGGTTGGAACTCAATTTGCTCGACACTGGTGTGCATTCTTCACACGGCTCGAGAACTGACATATGCTCGATCCTCTCAACTCACATCATTTATGGATTTTACATAGCCTTTTCCTCCCAGCCATCAACCAGGACTGTCATGACTTTCGGCTCGAATGGAATTGCCACCCGATTGACAGTGTCAACACAAATTACAAAAGCCCCATGGTTTGTACATATTGTATTTGCTGTGCTATCATGCTAATCTGAACCAGGATCTCTGCTTCTTAGGCCAAACAGAATTTGGTATATATCAAGATGACTGTGAGGGAGTCCAACCAGATGTCATCAGTATGCACTATGGTGTACATGGACAGCCGATTATGCGCAAATCACACCAGTCTGGCGCAGGACATCCTTCGGATGAAGACAGGAGCGGAGATGAAGGTGCGACCAACACAGCTGAAATTGTCAACCAACGGCAGCGGCAGAATGTGAAGGAAGATGCAGTGTTTGTTCCATCCCATAGATCCCCATTTACCAAATATGAAGATGAGGTGGTATTTTTCAGGATGCTCAACAATGTAATTGGTCGTCAGATCATTCCGGATGGGTTTGGACTAACACCGAATGAATGGGAGGACTCGGAAGGGTGTTACCCACTCTTTGAGACCATCCAATTGGGCCGGCGGCAATCAAAGGTGCTGGAGGTGAGCCTTGCAGGCAAAGTTTGGTATCAACGAGCTTGCTTGTGGTGCCAGGCACTAGTTTGTTTGACACACTTTGTGAGCCTCGACTCGGAGTCTGAGTTGGATTAGACTATTAGATACATACATAGCCGGTAGTGGTTATAAACTCCAGGCCTTCACTGCAAACAATCTGTGGTTTGGTTGTCGCCCATCCCTTCATTTTGCCAATGCAACTCTCTGCTTGTTTTCTTTCATTCAGCTGCAGTACTACATGTCCCCTACTATAGACCGTTCTACGTTCTACCGGGAAGACAGTGGTAGATGTGAGTGTGAGAAGTTTTGTTGGCAGAGCAAAGGGGCACAATGCGACAAATGCCACCATGGTGTCAGCAAGCATCCAGTTGTTCCCTCGGGCCCTGCCAGGCAGAATGCTGTGCTAACTCCAATTCTACCTCTGCTTCCTCCTCTGCTTCCTCCTCCGCTGTTGGATCCACCACCACCTAAGTCCTCTCAGGTTACTCCGAGCACAAGACAGTCTACATCGCTTTTAGACCTTTTTTCCAACATCACAGAACAAGGTCGGAGGGCAGACTGGCAACTGCCCACCCAGGTCGATGCTGGCAAGGCCCATGCAGAGGCCATGGCAATGTTTCAAGAATCTCAGAAACCAAGAGGCTCTATGTCTTTTGTACCTTCTGGCACTCGCAAGGTACTGTAACGTCTTGAGCCTTCCAACCTTGTCCTTTTAGGTTACAGACTTATCATTTCCAGGCTTCCACAATGTGCACTCGTCTTCCAAGTGGTTCATCAAGCCATCAAGCAGCTCAAGCCACTGTCAGTTCCATGATTTTTTATGTCAACTCCATTGGGATAGTTGTATGTGGCATCGGAGTAAGTTTTTTTACACTATATCGTGCTTTTACTATTACTAAATGATGGAAATATGCTAGCGGGATAGAAAGTTGAAAGACACAAAGGCTCTGTGGGGCAAGACATATGGTCCTCATATGCAAGAGATATAGAACCGAGGCTGTTGCATTCGTTCATCTGTCCTGGGTGACAAGGTTTCGCTCGATGCTTTATGGTCGTTTGATCAGGTGAACAATCAGCTTCGACATTGGTTTCCTCGGGTATTTGCACATATTGATTCAACTCAGATGGAGTCACAAGACTAATCCATGCAGCCAGATTGGGCTTTGATTTTGTGCACAGGGAAACTATTCACGATTGTTCCAGTTAACAAGCCTAATGGTTCGACCCTATTCGAGAATAAGGGCCGCATCAACACCAGCGTTGCACAGTGTGAGTTATGGTTTGGTAAGTGAACTCAGTGTCATCACACCGTTATAAAGTTTGACGAAGGTTTTTATTTCAATACTAGCTACTAGGAAAACCATCCCAGAGGAGGTTTACGACTCTTGGGATAGAGAGATGCCCATTGTTGGCTCTGATGAAGATTTCTCGGATATTGAATCATTCTCCATTGATATCAAGCAGGACTGTGATGACATCATTAGCATTTGAACCAATAGTGCCGAGTCTCATGAAGGCAAGGTCGAGCACAAGCTAACAAGCTCACTTTTCGATCTCAAATTGGAAGAACTTGATTTGACTTCCACTTTGCAGGATAAGGGCAAGGGTAAGGGTAAGGTGAACTGTGTAAACCTGATAACACCTCCATGCAAACACAGTAAGTTCCAAATCAATTTAATTGTCTTTATGCTATACTAAAGTACAACTCATTAGTCAAGCGCTCTCGAGCCCTTCTTTCCCCAGTATAGTCCCCACCAGCTATCAAGAAGCAGAAAGATGGTAAAGCCATTCAGTATATTCACACTGAATGACACCTTATGAGTGATTGTAGCATCCTCAAAGGCAGTTTCATTGTACCTGTCTCCCCCACCAGCACAGGTATTGCCCCCCCGTGCAGATCTCGTCCTTCCCCCGCGGGTCTCACGTGTTCCCGAAATCGTCCCTGTTCGCGAACGTGATGTACTCCTCCGCAACCAACATTATCCTGATTCGCCCAATGCCCCTCACTTCATTCAGACATGGTGTACTGATTTCACCCTGATGACTTTCAACGATTTTGCTACTGCATACCAGAATTAGTCTTCATATTGTTTTTGTTTTTCCTGTGATGAATTGAATTCATTGCCAATGTGTGCCCACTATCTATGACCTTGCAAAGACTCTATGAGCAGAATTTTCATAGACAACATCATGACATGGCCGCAGCCGTCGTTCGCAACATGGATGTCCTCGCTATTGTTGCCGAGTTCCTTGGTGTACAACCCTCTGCGCTGGAGAGCACCCTCGCTTACAAGACGAAGCTTGTGAAGAAGGAACCTTGCACCGTTTTCCTTGACCCCGACGGTGCCTCAGACAATCCTGACGATGACCTTGCCAAGACTCTCTACTCTCTCCTCTTCGCTTGGCTCAATGAGCACATCAACCAACATCTCTGCCGCAATGACTTTGAAACATTCATTGGCCTCTTCGACCTTCCTGGTCCGCAAAACATGACCAGCCGTCCCAACTCCCTTGATCAGTTCTGCATCAACTATGCCAACGAGTGTCTGCAGAACTTCATTCAGATTTTGAGTCCCGCATCAACGAGTATGAAACAGAGGGTATCTTGGACATTATTCCCTCAGTTCCCTACTTTGACAACACCGAGTGTGTCCGTCTTCTCCAGAACAAGCCTGGAGGGCTCATCCACATCATGGACAACCAAACTTGTCGATCATACAAGAAGACGGATCACATGATGGTGGAAGCCTTTAGCAAGCGCTGGGGTAACCATTCTTCCTTCAAGGTTGGCCCCATTGATCGTTTGGGGTTCCCCACGTTCACCGTCAACCACTTCAACGAGCCTGTCACCTATTCCTCTGAGGGGTTCCTCGACTGCAACCTCGATTCCCTTAATCCTGACTTTGTCTCCCTTCTTCGCAGCTCTCACGCTACCGGTACTGATGGCGCAGAAGGTGCCAGGTCGATCAACCCCTTTGTCAAGGGTCTTTTCTTGGGCCAGGCAATTGCAACTCAAGCCCACCCCAAGAACAAGGATACAATCATCTCTGCCCAGCAGCCAGTCAAACCAATGCGTGCGCCCTCGACACATCGCAAAGGCACTGTCAAACGAATGCCGACCATCCACAAGGATACTAATATCAATATCGAAGAACAAGACCGGGAGGAAGATGATGCACAAAACGCCTCCTTGGGTGTGGTACCATGTGTTGTCGGTGAGTTCAGGGCCGCTCTGGACACATTGTTTGAGACACTGTCGGATACGCAGAACTGGTTTGTTTTCTGCATGAATCCGAACGACTCACAGCTGCCCAATCAGTTGGAAGGGCGGAGTGTCAAGGGCCAGATCCGGAGCTTGGGTTTGACGGAGATATCGAAGAGAAACGTGACCATGTTCGAGGCAGGGCTTACCCCCGATGAGTTTTGCACTCGGTACAAGGAGCTGCTGGTCCAACTAGGCGTTATGCATGGCTCGGCTAAGGGAAAGGTCTAACAGACGAAAAGTCTCCTGGGCTTACAAGAGGCGGATGTGGTTATCGGAAACTACAAGGTAATTAAATCATCAAGCGTTTTTGTCATGGGCCAGCAAGATTCTCATTCCCTTTGTTCATTACTTAGGTCTTTCTCTCTCAAGTTGCTTTCCACTCTCTCTAGGACCGTATTCACGCCCATGATGTAGAAGAGCAGAAGCGAAACTGCCTCTGCATCGCAGAGGCAGAAGCAGGTCTTGACGTTCGCTCAATAGGTAGCCCGTATGCTCCCTATGCCTCCCCAGGACTCGTCCAAGACAACTACGTGGATCCATTCAACCAAGCTGCATCTCAAGCTCACGTCCCACTAGTATCTAACACCTCTCCCTTCCAACGCGGAGAAGTGTACGACGATGAGTACAAGGACTGCAAATCATTCCAGTCCGACGATTTCAACAATCGCAGTCGACTCACATCTGGTCAAGAAGAGACGGCCTCCAATTATAGCTCTGAGTCTTACGCTCCCTCTTGGAACATGTTCCAGAGCGCGGATAAGGAAGGTTTGATTGCCAAAGAAACCTTGGCAGGTGAGATTATGGAGCACGAGACCACTGAAGTCGTCAAGGAGACATCGGCCCGTCGATGCTAGGTTTTGTTGTGCTGGCTCCTGACATGGTGGATACCCTCTCCTTTCCTCAAATGGTTCAGCCGGATAAAGCGTCAAGATATCCGGCAAGCATGGAGGGAGAAACTCGTGCTCAACTTCATCATCTGGTTCATCTGTGGCTGCGCAGTCTTCGTCATCGCCATCCTTGGTCTTGTCATCTGCCCAACAGAGCACGTCTTCAGTACATCGGAGTTGGCTGCACACTCGTATACCACTGTGCAAAATAACATCTATGCCGCCATCCGGGATGAAGTGTTCGACCTTACACAGGCCGCAGCGACACACCAGCGAGTCATCCAGGTCATCCCTACGGAAACGATTTTGCAGCAGTACGGTGGTTTGGATGCTACTAACTTGTTCCCTGTTCAGGTACGTCATCAGCTTCATTTGATTTCTTTCGCACTCATTATTTTCGTAGGTCAGCGCCCTTTGCAACGGCGTTTCTGGCTCTGTCAGTCCATGGGTGCAGCTTACTTCGGCCAACACAACAGATCCTAATGGCCAAGGCATTCAAGTCTCTGTTCGGTTTCGTCACCTGTTTGCCCAGTTGCTTTACTCTCTTCCGCATTTGTACAATTTTGACAATCACAGTCAACTCGGACTCACATCTGGCTGAGAAGAGACAGCCTCTAATTACCACTCTCTTACGCCTCTTCTCGGAATATGTTTGTTGTTGTATATTAAGTAATCATCTAACAATAAAAAGTGCAAATGCCTTTTCAAGTTAGCGTGATGGAGAAAAAGTTGGCATGTTACTATGTAGAAAATTTCGTGCTGGGGACAGATTTTCGCACGAGATGAAAATTTTTTAGTGCATTGGGTAAAAAAAAAAAGTGTGGGGTAAAAAAAGTGTGGGATTATTTGTGCAGATATCCCGCCATATAGTACTAGCTACCCTAGCAAAATAATTATATAATTATTATTTACTAATTACATAATTTTTTGTTTAAGTTGGCCAGTACCAGTTCTGCAATGTTTAATTTAGTTGGCTAATACTTATATTTATTGATTACCTAATTTTTTTAATAGATTGGCTAGTACCAGTTATGTGATTTTTGTGGTGAACCTCATTCTCCACAGCTAGTCTCTGGTCAGACTTAGCTAACCCCTTAGCTAACTCCTGATATGTCTTCCCCCTTTTCATTGTCTTATCTGATAGTGAGTACTCACTTTATTTATCTCTTGATCTAGACCCATTACATGACTTTCTAGCATGTGACCATGATATATATTTTCCTTGTCTGGCACCTTGCTATCTCTTTACCTTCATCATGTGCCTAGACCCTTATTGCTTTATCTATTGCCTTGTTCTCTTATCTATTAACCCTAGGCCCTAGCAATGTCATACCCTGTACCCATTGACGT
Source organism: Leccinellum luteum (assembly GCA_038091855.1). NCBI lineage: Eukaryota > Fungi > Basidiomycota > Agaricomycetes > Boletales > Boletaceae > Leccinellum > Leccinellum luteum. The sequence goes on from JBBPPG010000591.1 coordinate 9,531, forward strand.
CATGCCCTTGACTCACTTACTCATGTATCTTTAGAATAGGCTAGTTTACATGATCTGTGCATGTACCTAGATAGTATAAATACATGCACCTTGTGGCGAATCTCATTCACCATGGCTAGTCTTTGATAGACTTAGCTAACCCCTTAGCTAACTCCCAATATATCTTCCCCCTCTTTCTTGTCTTATCCAATAGTGAGCACTTACTTTATCTATTTCTTGATCTAGACTGATCACATGACTTCATAGCATGTGACCATGGTATACATTTCCCTTGTCTGGCACCTTGCTACCCCTTGACCCCCAGTGAAAACTGGTTCTCTCCAGGTAGGACCATATATTACTGAGTGTGATTTCGGGAGTTGCCGTGTGACCCAATATGAATCAATATGAAAATATGATATGTGCAATGCTCAATGTATGCGTCTGACATCGCGATTTCGACGCAAAGACAAGTTTCGCTTGAATTTCGCATCGCAATTTTGCAGCTTTGCAACACGCGTCACAAAACTGCAGCATTGCATTGCGAAATCGCCATGTCCTCACAAATTTTATGCATTGCAATCACATTTTGATCATATGCAATTGTAACTTCATCAGGAAATTCACACATCTCTTACTGATACTTACAGTAGCTTATGTTGCACTTGACATGGTCAATTTTCGAAGTAGTCTATAAGTGACCTAAGTAGATCTCATTGCTTATGGCCCACTTAATTTAGCTTAAATCACACTTGTCACACACTTTGGAGAAGTCACCACGAAATGAATATTTGGTAAAAACAAGTAAGAAAATGTAACGAAAGCAGAAAAGGAATCGGTAAGTGAAAAAAAGTGGTTTCGAAAGCCCGCGGTAAGCAAGACGTAAGGATATGTATGGGACGAAATAAGTGCTGTAACAGCGCAGAAAAAGTAATAGCCGGAAACGAAAAGGAGGGAAAGGAGAGCACTGACGGTGCAGAAAAAGACATAACCGGCAACAAAAAAAGGGGGGAAAGGAGAGCACGGGCGACAAACAATCCAATAAAGCAATAGTCCGGGAAGCAGGGATGACAACGCGAGAATCAGAAAAATGACCTTGACGACAGTCCAACAGAGGCGAGACAGGCTTAAGCTGGCGATTGGCAGAAACAGACAGGATTTCTACAAGAACACACATTAGTTATGTTTGATAGATAGCAAAGGGGCCTACAAATTAGTGCGTATTCCCCGTCTGATTCGTCATCGTCCAGTGTGCTGTCGACTCGGGATGGGTTCAACCTAAGCGCTAGAGCTCGGGCTTTCTTCATAATCGACTCGAGCTGGCCCTCTTCCTCGCGACGTATCGCAGCACGTGTGGTCTTTCTAGTGACACTCCCCCAGTTCTGGTCCGAAAATTGATACGGCGTCGAGCTGAGTTTCCCCGACGATTTGTTGAGGGTCTGGGGGAGCTTAACTTCGATCTTCCCCTTGCTGTCAACAACGATTTGACACTCGCCGCTACTGAGTAAGACAAGACCACGTTGGATCTATTTGACCTGCCATTCAGCTGTCATCAAAGCAGAGGACAGCGTCGACAAGCTCACCGCAGCTCCACAGAGACCTAAGACACCAGATATGGTATTGTCGTCAAGGTCGAAGTCCGGAATGTCAAGGCAACCCTTGATGGACGGAACGTATGATTCTGCAAGAAGTGTCATTATGAATTCCGACCGAAATGCCTTGGCACGGTCCTTGCTCTGCAGGTTCTCGTAGAGGTATGCGTGATCCTTCCTTAAGAGAGTCGCTTCCTCAATTATCTTCTCCTCCTCCATACCTGAAAAGAAACTTGCGCAGAGAACGAGCGCAGCAGATCCGATACTGTGACGCCAATCACAAAGCCGTTGGTACGCCTATTTAATTGTTAATAGTTGATAACGAATGTCAAAGAACCTTACCACTGCGACGATCTTGTGCCGCACCGTAAGTTGAGCCGGAAGCTGAGGCAACTGCGGGAACGCGACTGGGAGGATGAGCCTTAATGCACCGAGTATTTTCTCCTTCGAGATGCCCCAGACATCAGGTTGTGCGGCAGCCCAGAGGCACAACGTGGGAACGACATGGCGTCTCCATTCGTCCTGTTTGAACCACGCGGCAGAGAATTCCGAGTTTGCGTCATCCGTGGACGCGGCATTTCCTGTTGCAGTACTCTGCGTGCGGGCGCTCAGTTCCGTCTTGATCTTTTTGGCAGAAGGTGCGCCACCATCAACTGTTACATTTGTCTATTTAGGGGTATGCGTAACTGCTGTCAACGCCATAATAGGGACATCAAACACGAGGCTTCTTACCTCGGTGGTTGTGCGGGACTTCAGTTCTTCCTCGCGTCGAATTTGTTGACGTACCGCCTCGACACCTCTCTCGATGTCTGAACTCCAACCCGCGGGGCCAAGCGTAGGGTCCTGACTCTCTTCAATCCAGTCATCGCCATGCGCCAGTTCGACGGTCATATCAACATATTCAACACCGGACTCCTCGCTCGCTTCCTCGACAGCGAGGTTCGCTTCCCTGCTTATCTCAGGCGACGCAAGGTGGTTGTCTTCATGCTCGGGTAACTTCCTTTTGGGGGGCCGCACGATTGTTTCAGTGTCTTCCAAGGGCGTGTCCTTCGAGATGGCTAGCACAGACTACAAGACGGTAAGGTTACATTTCTATAATCGAAGTACGAAAAAGATAACGAAAAAACAGACCACGTTTCTTTCCCTACTAGTGGCGGCTGCAATGATGTTCAGAGCTTGCCGTTCGTCAGAATCGTCTTCGTCATCAGCAAAGCCGCCGACCAGCTCATCGTCACGGTTGAGTGCGCGTTGTTGTGCCACTTGGGTAAGTTTTGAGCTGGCGACAGATATGCCCTTGGAGCTGATAGCGGTAGTGCCAGCAGATAGTAAGCTGGATGGCGGAGGGGGAGGGCGGGAACTCAAGCTGGTTTGCGAGCCAACCACACTCGCTCCTCGTGAGTGCGTTCGGTTTTTCCGGCTGTCGAGTGGAACTGACGCTCTCCAATTTTGAACCTTGCCATCCAGATTCCGGCTATCGTTGTCCAAGGTGTGCGACACCAGGAGATTGCAAAAAAAGAGTGTAGCTTCAGTTAGTAGCAACATAGTAATCAACAGTGAGGTAGGGACAAACATTTCTTGTACCTCGGAGTTACTCATTTTCTCAGATGCACGTGCTGGGTCGTCATTTTGATTACTCCCCTTCAGCTCGCGAACCCTATCAACGCGTTCACGTAAACGCTGACCGATCGGCTTCACCGGACGATGGGCAGTAGTAGCACCCTCGTCAACGTCCATGGAGTCTTGATCCTGCTCAGCGATGTCCTTAGGCATGGCACCTAGTGCGCGAGGATTTGGTATGTGTGTAATTCGTAAGGTGACTCGTTACACTTACCTTTGTTGCCTTTGCCTCGGTATTGTCTGGGCTTTGGACGCACAGGCTTCGTGGGTGCGATGGCTGCAGCTTGGTCAGTCGCCATCTTATTCTCCAAGTCCCCAACCTGTTCAATGGCCCGCTCAATGGCTGCCTCTTTTGCAGCACGGGAGTCCACAAGCTGTTGGTCATCAGCTCTTTTCTCGGCCGGGGTCCATTTCTTCTTCGGTGCATCTGGTAAGCCCAGGTGCTTGTCGACATTCGATGGACGTGTCCTCCGTGTGGAGGTCGGTACAGGGGTTGTTGTGGACATCTTAGTAGTTGAAGTAGAAAATTGCAAGTGGCGCGAGAAACGTTAAAGTGTTGCCGAAGGTTTGTTTGGGTTATTGTACACTCTGCTATATTCAAGCTAAATCTCCTGCCAAATAGCCCGCTTTACCTATGCCCCCGACTTCCCCTCAGACAAACCATGTAAACTATGCATGTTTGAAGTGCCCGCGGTGGTTCAAAAACAAGTCCGGCTTAACGCAGCATACCAACGCCGTCCATCCGGTCCTCGCCCGCTCCCCGAGTCCCGACGAGCCGCAAGATCAAGCCTTTGGGGACTCAGACACACCTCCTTTGCCTCATCCCAATTCCCCTGCGGCGCGCTCTTCCCCACCGGTGCAAGACGAACGAAATGTATTTGTCGGTCAAAACGACCAACTGTTTCGTAACTACCACCCACTACTCGATGGTACGCTGGTTATGCAGTCCTGATCATATATGTCCTAGATTTAAAGATTAATATAGGCCGTCCCTGCGACCAGGAAGGCAATTTCCTTCTTCCTGGTACCCCACCATCCCAGGCTCCCCCGAAATCAAAGGACGACTGGGAGCCATTCCATAGTCGGCTCGAGTTTGAACTCGCCGACTTTCTTTATTCGCGCTCACAAATGCCAGCTGCTCAAATAGACTCGGTTCTGGACATATGGGCGGCATCTTTGCTTCGATCCGGTGGGAATCCCTTGTACAATAACCACAGAGATATGTACAAGACTATCGACGACATCAAATTAGGCGAAATCAAGTGGAGGAACTTTACGGTTCGGTATACTGGTACCCGTCCCCCTTCGGATGTACCTCCATGGATGGACGACTCATACCAAGTCTATTATCGCGACCCGCATGAAGTCGTGCGCAGCTTAGTTGGAAATCCGGACTTCGCAGCTGAACTGGACTGTAGTCCGTATCGTGAGTATGTCACAGACACCAATGAGCGGCGTCGGTGTGACTTCATGTCGGGAGACTGGGCATGGAATCAAGCGGTAAGTGTTATTTCTATCAAAGCCCACCGTATCTAAAGTACGTGCAGGACATTATCGCACGAGACGCTCGCACCCATGGCTCTGTATTCATGCCAATTATCCTCGGGAGCGACAAGACAACAGTCTCTGTCGCTACCGGACAGAACGATTTCTATCCACTTTACATGTCGATCGGTAACGTTTCAAATAGGCTCCGTCGTGCACACAAGAACGCGCTGGTGCTAATAGGCTTTTTGGCCATGCCTAAGAGTACGTATGTGTATCTTTATTTGTAGATTCTGGTTTATAGCCAAGCTCCAGCAACAAAAACACAGGCGAAGACAAGCGAATTCCGAATCTTTCGTCGCCAACTCTACCATTCCTCGTTGGCAGCGATTTTGCAGTCGCTGAAGCCGGGAATGACTATCCCTGAGGTCTTGCGCTTTGGGGATGGTCATTTCAGAAGAGTTATATATGGTCTTGGGCCCTACATAGCCGACTATGAAGAACAGGTCTTATTAACGTGCATTGTCCGTGGTTGGTGTCCAAAGTGAGTTTGAATTCGATGTGTTTTGCGATTCTACTAACGGGTAAATAGATGCATGTCATCGAGGAAAGAGCTCGACACGGAAGCAATTTACCGACACCGTGATCACACAGAAACATTGGTTCAAGCCGGTGTGTTTTCATTGGCACAGCTATGGGATGAATACGGCATAGTCGGACAACTGGTGGTAAGTATTTGCAGCTAGGTGTTCGTATTGATTGTTATTGGATGTTTTATGTAGCCGTTCACGAACAACTTTCCGCGCGCCAACATTTATGAATTAATCTCACCAGACCTCCTTCACCAGATTATTAAAGGAGCGTTCAAGGACCACCTCGTTGACTGGGTTGAAGACTACATTAAATTCACCCATGGTGTAGAAGCGGATGCAATCCTTGATGACATCGATCGAAGGCATGCACTCGAACAGTATTTCGTGCTGACTAACCTGCTGATGTATCCTCAGGATTGCTGCCATTGCCCCCTTTTCTGGACTGCGGCGTTTTCCACAGGGCCGTCACTTCAAGCAGTGGACAGGGAACGACTCAAAGGCCCTGATGAAAGTAAGTAGGTCAAGTGATACTACGTAACATACTGATTTTGAATTCACAGGTTTATCTGCCTGCTATTGAAGGTCATGTCCCTCAAGACGTGGTTCGGACATTCCGTGCCTGTCTCGAGTTTTGCTATCTCGTCAGACGCGACGCCATCACTGACACTACACTCACCATGATTCAAGAATCCCTCGAGCGCTTTCATCGCTATCGGAATGTTTTCGGCGACGTCGTGACCACCTTTTCACTGCCTAGACAACACTCAATGAAGCATTACCCCGACATGATACGTCTTTTCGGTGCTCCGAATGGCTTATGCTCGTCGATCACCGAGTCCAAGCACATCAAGGCCGTGAAAGAACCCTACCGCCGTTCCAATCGGCACAATGCGCTCGGACAAATGTTACTTACCAATCAGCGACTAGATAAGCTCGCTCGGTGTCGTACTGACTTTCAGATACGAAAGATGCTCAAAGGTTCGTGTGTATCATTTGTGATGCAAACGTTAGGTTCGTATCATTCCAGTACTCTCTTTCGTTGCAAAAACTTATAATCTATGTAGTACAGGCCAACAGACCAACCACGAATCAGAGACACAACCACGACACCAATGTCGGTGATGCCGCAACAGATCAGAATGATTCAGAAGCTACCGAAGACCCTGACAATGTCGGAGATTGCGCCCCCATCGACATACCTACCTGTGTCGCATATGTTAAGATGGCACAGAGTGTCCGTAAGTCCAAGTTATCCACTTTGCAGATGATTTGAGTTACTAACTACTTATTGGAACAGAACGGAATCGTGCGCGTACTATCGCTGAATTGAGTCTTGAGCTTGAGATACCACAGCTCCGTGATATGCTCCAGCGGTTTCTATTTCAGGTCACTCGTCACGACGATCCCCGGGACCCAAACGATGTTCCCCTGGATGAATGTCCATTCTTCGATGGAAGAGTTAAGGTATACAATTCTGCGACCGCAGTTTTTTATGCCCCAAGTGATCTCAGTGGTATTGGAGGAATGAAACGGGAAATTATCCGTTCATGTCCTTCATGGAGGAACGGCGGTCCAAGGCGTGATTGCGCCTTTGTATACTCGCACCCCGGCGGCGGCGAGCTTGGCATGCGCGGACTCAACGTCGTTCGCATTCTCGCTTTTTTTTCATTCAGGTTTCACACTGAGGAGTATCCCTGTGCGGTAGTGCGCAAATACAGAGTTTCTAACGAAGCCGATGAAAACACAGGCATGTGGATTGCTCGACCAGCCTACAACACTCGGCGGCGACCTGACCTCGCCATCATACACCTCGACACCCTGTATCGCGCAGCCCACCTCATCCCTGTCTATGGCAACCGTCCAATCTCCCCAGATATCCAGGCCGACAATTCCTATGACTCCTTCCGTGCTTTCTACATCAATAAATATGCGGATCATCACATGTTTGAAATCGCTTCATAGTATTTGTCCGGTGGGTACTGTTATGTTGGTGCTCAGTGGCCATTCTGCTCATCACCATACAACCGCAGGATATCTCTGTATCTCCTCGCAACGTGACGCCAAGCTGCTGTGCAGCCCACTGCTCCACACCACCACTCCCTCCTATGGATCCCTCATGTTCCGAGTCACCCCGTCCCCACTCAGGCGAAGACCTTCTTTCCACCGCTCCGCCCTGCGATGACCTGGAGGACAACATCTTCAGGTTCCTCCAATCGCCCTTCAAGCCGCCGCCCCCAGTGCACCACCTTTACCCTCACTACGTACATAACCGCCCGCCACACCGCCACTTCCTTCTACGAATCTCCCATGTCGACCCTGTCCCTGCTCAGGCGTACAGTTCACTTTCTCCATCAACCAACCCACTCCTGCCACTCCCGATGCCACCGTCCCGGAGCCCGATCTCGGACCATCTGTAGAGTTTAAGGAAACCCCACCTGGTGCGTTTCCAGTGCTATGAAAGATGAGAGCACATCACCAACCCTTGTTCCTGCCGCCTCGGCATCTTACATCCGACCATCAAGCTTCCGCTCCACAAGGTTCAACGGCGTCGATTCTACCGATGACGATACCGCCGCCTTTCAAGTCGCCGCTCCCAGTGCACCACCTATATTGCATACATAAACATGACGGCGAGAGTCTCTTCCGGTCACCCTCCACCGCAGCAACTTTCCCATTGTTCCCTCCCTCATCCTCACAGCCACTCCACATGCCCGTTCAAGGGGATCCGCGCTCAAATACTGGGTCTGCCCAAGCCCAGACAGCCAGGTTTCCCATATTGGTACAATCAGGTGGCTTCTCAACCCCGCCATGGCAGCCCGCTTCCACACCCTTTCCTATCGCTGCTGCAAAGGTAGATCCTGCTTCGGGAGTCGCATTTCATTGCCTCGCCCCTCTCCCTGCACTCCAGTTCAGCACCTGTACCCTGCAGACTCGGACAAAGGCTGAAACCGAAGCCTATCTCAAAGGATGGGCAGAGACGACGAAGCGACTGCGCATTCACGACATGGAGAACTCAGATGAGGATTGGGATGTCATAGAAGACGACGACTCCGAGTCGGCATGCGAGGTGGAGGAGTGGAACGACGTGGCAGTGAAGAAGCCCTTCTCGAGTAAGCGATCGCTTTTGTCACGTTGGTCACGGAATCAGTTACGCAGTCCTAGAAAACCTCTCACTATCAACGCCGTTCCTCAGAAGGGTACCACACTCGATGAGGTTACTGAGGCAATGTCACCTGGTGGACATATCCTCAGGAGATGGGCACGCTCAAGGCCCGTATCTCTAGAGCTCCTCAAGAGCGTAAATCAAACTCCATCACCCTCTGCTTCATCTCTAGTACGTCTCCCCTTTCACCAAACATCCGCCGCACTAATTGGTCTGTAACCCAACTTGAACTCATCAAGTCTTCTGCATAGACGTCCATCAAAGCCACCGCCGCCGGTCTCTTTCCCGTCAGTCAATCGAAATCGGGTCTCCGCTATCGAGTCGTTCTCTTATACAGCAAGCGACTCTCCAATACCCTGTAGACGACTCACCGGTAGTAGTGGGCTACACCCTCACTTACAAGCAAACTCAGACTCTGCTCGTCAAACAATGATGCGCCTTGCCAGCAATAGCTCCGCCTCCCTCTTCTTTGGACCATCCATTCCCCAACCTGCTTCCAAGACCCGGTCACGGACAGCATCCAATACCACCGCCTCTGCTGTGAAACTTCGTACCAATGCGCATACATTGGCACCCAACAGACATAGCTATGGGGGACCTGGCGGCGAGACAGTTGCAACGTTTCCCTGGCGCAATACCCTCAACATACCATCGCCAAATTCGTCTCCTGCTTCGTTGCTTCATGGCAGCCATGGCGTCGCAGAGGATGAAGACGACATGTTCTTTGAGCCATGTGATCCACCCGAGACCTCATTCGTGTTCAACGTGACCGAGGGCATCCCTTCCCCCAGATCAAAGAATGGAAAGAAGGGCAAGGATATGCTTCCATTGAAATATAGTAAGCCTCGTGATTCAGGTGTTGCCTTGAGCGATGACGACGATGCCACAAATAGCGCAGGGGCTTCACTCTCGATCATGCCACATAATTCGACGTCAGCATCTTCTCTGAATTCGGATGTCGGAGATGACCTTATCACACCTGGCGTCATGCCGAACCTTGATTCTGGTTGGCTGGCCGCTTTTATCATTAGTGGATCAGACAACGGCTTACAAACAAATCATGACGACGTTGACATTGATGCATTCATCCTTCGAACGCTTGCAGCAGGCGGCAAACCCTCGGCCGAAGGATCAAAGAAACCGCCGGGCACCCCGGTTAAGAAGCTCAAGAATGCACACGTTGGTGGCAACAGGCCCTGGCAAAGTGTGGTGGCCGGTTCAGCTGTGGTGGCTTGGACCTCGGAGCGGCACCTGCGGGCAAAATGAAGAACGGCCCCCGCAAGAGCTTACCCGCAGCGTTTCCTGTGTTCGGCGCCAAGAAGGGATTCAAGTTGGACCTACAAGGTTCGGACGAGGACGATGAAGAGGAGAACAGCCCGAGTTCTAGGAAGGAACTGAACAAGTACGAGGGTCTTCGGATCGGTCAGCCGCCTGTGTCGTCTGGACCCACTGGGCCTGTCCAATGCACACGTTGGCTGATGCGACGGAGCAGCGGGGCCTTCTCGAGTGTCGCTTACCACACCCACGCAGCGTAGCAAAGGTAACTTCCATCATTCAATTCGAATCAGGTCTACCAGCTGGTTTTTGATACGTACATATGATCCAGATTGGCCCATGCATCGTCGCGTTCCATCGCATCTATCCCCTACAGCTATGGTGCACCTCGACGTACCTTTGGAGAAACCTGGTTCTCGTTCCTCTTCAAATAGCTCTGTGATCACGCTGAATTCGCCAACGCTCGTACGTCGCCAAGGACCTGGTTTAACGTCACAAAGACTGCCTCTCTCGCCCCTCCAACAGGGCAGACCCGCGGCGAACGACAAGCTGGGCCACTTCGACCAGGAATTTGTAGAGATCAATCAAATCGGCAGCGGCGAATTTGGCAAAGTCC
>JBBPPG010000592.1:0-19748 GCA_038091855.1 Leccinellum luteum
TAGTAATGTGAATATATTGTGATTATAACATTTCAAGCTGAAATTGTCTGGAAAAGCAAGTGAATATGCTAGGTAAATGGCCATTTTATACAGATCTGTCCAACCCTGTACAGGCTGTATCAAGCTGGACAGGTCTGTATAGATTGATCCTGTGCAGCTCTGTAGATCCTGTACAGCCCTGTATAGCTCTGTACAAAAGGAACATATCTGTACACCTGTAGAATCCTGGAGGGGTTGGACAGCTCTGGACAGCTCTGGACAACCACACCTAGTTTGCTGATGTCGATATCCTATCTCTCGACGAACAAAGGACCTCTTTGTCCCTTGCCACAGACCTCTCACACTAGCTGTCCTCGAGCCTTACCCTCCCTCGACCACCCACCCCCCCCAGTCCCACCCCTGTCACTTCCACCAATTCCATCTTCACAGTACCACCCTCTCATCTCACTATGTCCTCGAAACCCATCAAACTCTGCCTTGCCCAGCCTTCTATCTTTAAAGGAGACCATGAAAGTGCCATGGCCTGGCTTCGCTCCATTGCAGTATACCTCACCCTTAACAAGGACATATATAATGATGACACTAGGAAGATCGGCTTCGCTCTCTCTTTTATGAAGAAGGGAGTAGCCGCCTCCTGGTCAAATACCTACGTCACCAAAAGAACAGATGCCAAGGGAGAGTTAATCCTCGGAAGTTGGGCAGACTTCTTTGAAGTGTTCACCTTCAACTTCAAAAGCCCCAACACTGCCTCCAATGCCCTCTCTTGGCTCATTTCATACTAAGTCTTTGACAAGGGTAACAGAAAGTACTCTACCCCCCTTACTACCTATATCACCACCTTCTAGAGCAAGGTTACCCTTGCTGGCATCAAAAAGGAAAGCACTCTTTGCAGCTTTTTCTCTGCTGGCATGCCGGAATCCCTCTTCAGCCCTATCTTCAATATGGGGAAACCCCTTGCCAAGGTATCTGACTAGTACCACCATGCTCAGCACATTGAAAACCAGCAGAAATGAGCTCGCAATGCCGCGAAACTCCACCAGAGCAAAGAACAATCCACTGAAACCATCCTCCACCCCACTGCTCCCTCTCCTCGTGCTCGAGACTCCGATGCAATGAATGTCAATGCCATCCACACCAGCACATCCAAAAGGATTCCAAAGCTCACCAAGGAGATCAGAGAGAAGTGTTTCAAAGAAGGACTTTGCCTTCGCTACAGGAAGAAAGGCTAATATGCCACCAACTGCACCACCTTCCTCTCCTCTCCCACGAACAAACATAACCTCACCAAGCAAGTTGCTAAAGCTAAAGAAGACAACCTTCCTACCCTTGAAGATGTTGAGGATGACGATGAAGACGATGAGATGGTCGTTGGAAAAGCTACCTTCTTGAAGGATTTTTGAAATGGAGACCTCGCTCAACGCAAGGCTCTCCTAGCGTAATGTGTGCTCCTGTACTTGTATCAACCTCCGCTAAAGCAATGAAAATCTTGGTTGCTCTCATTATACCCTTGCACACTCTCCAAGCCATCGAAACCACTACCCTGATTGACAGTGGTGCAGAAATCTCCTGTATCGACTGGGGCTTCGTTAAAAAGCACTATCTCCCTTGCACCCAACTCCAAAACCCCATCCGAGTCCGAAACGTCGACCAATCCCTAAACAAGAAAGGTGATACCTCTTCTCCATGGACCTCTTCCTTTGCATCGAAGGCGTCTCCTGCAAAACCACCTTCCACATCATGGACTATGGCAACAAGAATGTCATTCTTGGAAATCCATGGCTCCAAGATAACAACCCAAAGATCGACTGGGATGCCCAAACCCTAGAGATCTCCACAACCCTAGACCAGTCCGTGAACTTGTACCACCTCCATGTTGCAGACCTCGAACAACACCAGTCCTACCCTGAATATTCCAAACCCACTCCACCGAACCCTCGAAAACTCCCAAACCATGTTCACCTCCCCTACCCAGAGAAGCTCCATGACTACATGGAGTACAAATCCCAGCAGCAGTTCCTCGAATGAGCCAACGTCAATCACATCATGTGCCAAGTCATGTGATGTGGATCCCATTTTATATCCAAAGGATCCAATCTCATCGCCAAGCTCATCACCTCCACTAGGCTCACTAAGAAAGCTAAAAAGTTGAAACCAAAAGTCACCCTCCCTAGAAAGTACTTGGACTTTGCTTCAGTGTTCTCTGAGGAAGCCTTCTCTTAACTTCCCCCTTCTAGACCTTATGATCATGCAATCAACCTCAATGAAACCTTCATCCCAAAGATTGGGAAGCTCTACCCTTTGGCCCCAGAGGAATGTACCGCCACTGATGCTTTCCTCGACGAGAACCTCCACAGCGGAAAGATTCGCCCCTCCAAATCCCCCCAAGCCTCTCCCTTCTTCTTCGTCAAAAAGAAGAATGGAAAGCTCCGCCCCTGTCAGGACTACCACTACCTGAACACCTATACCACCTGGAATGCCTATTCTCTACCCCTCATCTCCAACCTCATCGATAAACTGAAGGATATCAAGGTATTCACTAAGTTCGATGTCCGATGTGGATATAACAACGTTCACATCAAGGAGGGAGACCAATGGAAAGGAGCCTTCATCACCCACAAGAGACTCTTTGAACCTACCATTATATTCTTTGGAATGAACAACTCCCCCTCCACATTTCAATGCTTTATGAATGACTCATTCCAAGACATGATTGCTAAAGGATAGCTTGTCATCTATATGGACGACCTCCTTATCTTCTCCCCAGATGAAGCTTCGCATACAGAACACACCCGTCATGTTCTCCAGCATATGGAGGAGCTTGACCTTCACCTTCACCTAGAGAAATGCAAATTTGCCACCACTAGCATCAAATTCCTTGGAATGATCATTGAACCTGGCACCCTTGCCATGGACCCAGTTAAACTTGATGGAATTGCCTCCTGGCCTACCCCCTCCTCCATCAAAGAAGTCCGATCCTTCCTCAGCTTCACCAACTTCTACTGATGATTTATTGATCAATACTTTGACGTCACTCAACCCCTCATTGATCTTACGAAGAAAGCCAAAGCATGGGAATGGTCGCCCTCTTGCCAATCTGCCTTTGACTCACTCAATGCTTCTTTCCTGAAGAAACCTACATATACTCTGTCTCCCAGACCTCACTGCCCCCTTCGCCATCACCATTGATACATCCAGAGATGCCACTGGAGCCATTCTCCTCCAGTCCAATTCCAATGGTGAATAGCACCCCTATTCCTATCTCTCCCAATCATTTCTCCCTGCTGAACGTAATTATGATGTCTATGACCGAGAACTCCTTGCAGTCATCCACGCCCTCAAAGCATGGTGACATTATCTCCGAGGCTCTGCATTTCCCACTACAGTCTTCACGGACCACAAGAATCTTACCTACTTTCACAAACCCCAAGATCTCAATCGTCGTCAAGCCCGATGGCTCCTTGACCTTGCTGACTACAACCTAAAGATCTCCCATGTCCTGGGCAAACTCCTTGCTGGACCCGATGCCCTCTCCCGTGGCCCTGACAAACTCTCCACTCTCCCTCACAATAACAAGGCTGTCACTCTCCTCCCAGACTCAGTTTTCGTCTGCCTAGTCAATGTTACCCTCCGAGATACCATCACTGCCGCAAATGGCTCTGATTCCCTTGTGCAGAATGCCCTCTCTACCCTGTCTAGTACCACTTCCCCTATTTTCTACTCCAAACTCTCCGACTAGCATCACAAGGATGGCATTCTCACCTACCAAAACCGAGTCTGAGTCATATCCCTGACAGCGGAACCCTCTGCCATGACATCGTATCCCACACCCACGATCTCTCCACCGCTGGACACCCCAGGTTTTTGAAAACCTGCCAGCTCATGGCTGCGGAATACTGGTGGCCTAGCCTCGCCCAGTTTGTCTGAAAGTATGTCGAAGGCTGCGCCCTCTGCCAGTAATGCAAGGCCAACACTCACCCCACCACGCCACTCCTCACCCCCATCCCCTTGTCCTGCTCTCACCCCTTCCAGTAGATCTCATGTGATCTCATCACGGATCTCCTTTTCTCCTCAGGCTTTGATTCTCTATTGGTTGTGGTCAACCATGGGCTTACAAAGGGGGTAATTCTATGCCCCACCATGAAAACCATCACTGCAGAAGGGATCGCCTCCCTTTTCTTCCACAAAGTCTTCCTGCACTTCAGACTCTATAAGAAAATCATCTCAGACCAAGGCCCACAATTTACGTCCATCTTCACCAAGGAACTCGGAAAAACCCTTGGATATGACCTTTCCCTCTTCACTGCTTATTACCCTCAAACCGACAGAGAAACGGAACGTGTGAACCAAGAAGTCGAGACTTATCTCTGGATCTTCTGCGGAGACAACCCTACCACCTGGGCTGATATGATTTCCTACATGGAATTCGCCCATAACCACCATCTCTACTTTGTCACCAATCAATCGCCATTCTTCCTCATATATGGCTTTGAACCTAGACTCCTTCCCACCATTCTGGCCTCGTTCAACCTCCCCACCATTGAAACTTGTCTAAAAACCCTCACTGCCGCTTGAGACGAAGCCCTTGCCACTCACGAGCTCACCAGACAAGTCATGAAAGCTCAGAATCAATAAGGCTTCACCCCATTCATCAAAGGAGACAAGATCTGGATTGAAGCTTGAAACCTAAGGCATTTCCTCACATTCCCGAAGTTCACCCCAAAACGTGAAGGACCTTTTACCATCACCAAGGTCCTATCTCCCATCACCTATCAACTGCACCTTCCTAAGACTTGGCATATCCACAATGTGTTCCATGCCTCCCTCCTATCACCCTATTGCGAAAAACCTGTATATGGCCAGAACTTTTCAGCTCCACCTCCGGAACTTATTGATGATGATGAAGGTACGAAATACTGCACATCATATGTCACAGAGGCACCCTCACAACCACATGTACTTGATCCGATGGAAAGGATATACAGCTGAGGACGATACATGGCTCCCTAAAAGGGAACTCCGAAATGCCCTCATTGTTCTCAAAGCCTATAAAGACCTCCACCCCACCGTCTTTTCTTAATAACCATCTCTTGAAAACCATCTATAGAACAAACCAACACTGTCACCCTCAGTAAATACAAATGTCTTCCTATGTCTCTACCTGTTCAATTTCTTCTGTTTCTTCCATTTCACCCCCTCCCTCAGTTAGTTCTTGCTCTCCTAGTACCAGTCCTCTGGCTAGAGTGCACCACTCTAGCCCTCTTAGTGGAACTCCTGTGGTCACTAGCGATCTCCCTCTCGATGACTCCCCCACCGACTCCCTCAACCTAGAAGAATACACCAACTGGCACCCCAGTTCCCCCCACCTTACTCCTTCCCCTAACCCTCCTGTTACCACTGTCAATATACCCATGTACGCCTACAAAATCAGGGATGATGTTCCCTCTCCTGAGACCAAGGAGAAACTTGTTGAATACCTCCGAGATGCCCAATTCACTTGCCCTATCCACACACATGCCGATGTCAATTCCCCCATCCTCTCCTTGTACAATGCCTTTATCTCCCTCAGACATCTAGGCCCCTATGCCCGCCACCTGGAACTCTCCCTCAACGCTGATGTTGTCTTCATGGCAGACCAGATTCTGGATGTCAAGAACCACATGGAGGAACACCTCCTCAGTGCCCTTCACCAGCTAGAGATGATGGAGTTCATCTGCAACTTAGATTACTTTCTGGCTGACCTCTTCCTCCACTCCCCCGTCAGTACCCTTCCCGAGTGTTTCTCTGCACCCCCAGATCTCCCTGCTCCCATCCGTCCTCGCATCGTTATTCCTGCAGAAGTTGAAGCAGTCTCTCTGACTGGCTTACTTCCAACTCCCCCTACACTGTCAGCCTCTTCCTTCCCACTTGGAACAGCTGAGATCGAGACCCTAGACCAAGCCGAAGCCATACATTGCTCCTCCCCAGTTGTCGAAGAATACCTGGAATCTATTGACCCCACCTACCACATTCCTCACACCCCCTCCGCATCCTTCCTCCCACTAGAACCCACTGAAGTTGCTACCCTTAACTCAGTTGAAGCCAGGCTAGACAGAGAACTCGACCTCCCTATTGATCGTTCTCACCGCCTATTCAACAAATCATGCTTCCACTGCCATCAACTCAGCCATTTCAAGAGGGACTGCCTCGACCTAATGTGCAAATACTGCGGACGCGTCAGCCCAGGACATCTCCCCAGAGCATGCCCTTTTCGTCACTACAGAAACCCAGCTCAGTCTCCATCCTCCTCATCCTTCTCCTCACAATGCAGTTGTCACTTCTCTCGATCCTCCTGCTCCAACGGATCTAAACGATCCTCCAATCGACCCCTTCCAGTACCACCCCCACATCGCTACACTCCTCCAGCCCCAACCTATGAAGATCCCATTGAGGACTTCGACTTTGACCCCATCACAGAAG
Organism: Leccinellum luteum; assembly: GCA_038091855.1. NCBI lineage: Eukaryota > Fungi > Basidiomycota > Agaricomycetes > Boletales > Boletaceae > Leccinellum > Leccinellum luteum. The sequence continues at coordinate 6,457 of JBBPPG010000592.1, forward strand.
ATAACATGAGTGGAGACTAGTCATATGTGGACTATTATTAGGTCTTGAGTTGGTGACTCCAGGGCTACAAGGGGGGTAATGTTACAATGTGCCCATCTGTTCCTTTCCTGCTTCTTCTTTCTCATTTTCCCTTCTTCTTTTTCCTCTCTATGAGTCACACTATGAGTCACGCCACCTAACTGTACTATAGATATCTGTGTCGTTCTCGATACTTTCTTCACAGATTACTCACCATTCCTCATTCCTATTCCTTTCAATTGCACTGCCATCCACAGCTTCCAATTCTCTCCATACTGCAGATAATTCATCTTCTTGATCCAAGCTTACTGTACACATAGCCACCCATAGTTTCTGACTCACTCCACACTGTGGATGACTTACTCTCTTCCATGCCATTCTCTGGTATTCCATCCCATTTGTATATATAGAGTACTACCCTCTCCATGTAACCCTAAGCTAGAGCTACTCGAATATTACTGCTCTTAGCCATCCCTGTCACCCTTCATCAGGCTTTGCCTCCTTAGTCCTTGAGCTTCTCAACATTGAGACTCATAGCCCTTTGTCCCCTCCAATTTCCATAGCACTCGGAGTTTAGTATACTCAGGTCTTGTTGACCTTTGTACTCTTAGCCCTTAGCCTTTGCCCTAGCCTCAGTACCCCACTTCGAGTCTATGACCGACCCTACCCGGGCCAGTCATAACAGCAGGGAGACGCTGGAAGGTGAGAGAGAGATGCGAAATGGAATGAGATGCATGGAAAAACAATAGTCAGCATCGGCAACAAGTGCGACTACTGACCTAGATGGGACTAGATAATGGCAAATAAATGGAATGACTGCAGAGCAGAATGGTCGGATGATATGACTGATGAGAACTAAATGAAGCGGAGGTTATGTGAGCAAGGTGAGGCAATGTGAGGTGATAGTGTCTGAAATGAGACACTGCTATCTGAGACAAGTTTCCAACAATATGGAAAGAAACGAGTTCATTGGCAGAAGGCACAATGATGACAAGGGTGAGAACAACGAGATGAGGCGATGAGTGATGGGCATCTTGTGCTCTTGCATGTCCATTGTGAGTTGTCAGTATAGTCAATCTGTGCTCTGTTATGCCTCAGATCATGGTTTCAACATAAGCTCATGAAACCAGAAGATTTGAAGGTGATAGCTGATCTTCCAGAGGTGATAGAGGAGAAGAAATTGGAGGTGGGGTGGGATAATATATATATTCTGTAGTCCTTTTGAAATGCATGACCCATGGGTATACTCTCTATGGGTATGCCCGTGGGTCAAATTTTTGTGACCCATGAGAAAACCCATATCCATCAAGTGGGTATGGATATATTTGTGGATATGAGTATGGGTATTATTCAGGATACCCCAGGGTATACCTATGCTATGCCCTAAGAATTACCCTCTTTGTAAGCCCATGGTCGACCACGACCTATAGAAAATTAAATCTAGAGGAGAGCAGGAGATCTGTGATGAGATTGCATGAGATCTGTTAGATGAGTTGAGAGCAGGATGAGGGGATAGGGGTGAGGAGTGAGGTGATGGGGTGAGTATTGGCCTTGTACTGTTGGCAGAGGGCACAACCTTTGACATGGGCTACTAGTATTCTGCAGCCATGAGCTGGTGGGTTTTCAGAAACCCAGGGTGTCCAGTGGTGGGGAGATCATGGGTGTAGGATATGATATCATGGCAAAGGGTTCCACTGTCTGGAATGTAGACACAGTTGTGGTAGATAAGGATGCCATCTTCATGGTGCCAGTTAGAGAGTTTTAACTGGAAGGTAGTGAAGTAGTACCAGAGAGGGCAGAGAGGGCATTCTAGATAAGGGAGTCAGAGCCAGTGGTGGAGGATATGACTTCTCAGAGGGTAGTATTGACAAGATGGACAAAGACTGAGTCTGGGAGAAGAGTAACAGCTTCATTGTCTTGGAGAGAGTGGAGAGCTTGTCAGGTCAATGAGAGAGGGCATCTGGTCTGGCAAGGAGTTTACCAGGGACATGGGAGATCTTTAGATCATAATTAGTGAGGTTAAAAAGCCAATGAGCTTGGCAACGATTAAGATCTTGGGGTTTTCAGAAGTAGGTGAGATTTTTGTGGTCAGTGAAGACTGTGGTAGGAAATGAGGAGCCATGAAAATAGTATTGCTATGCTTTGAGGGCATGGATAATGGCAAGGAGTTCTCGGTCATAGACATCATAGTTCTGTTCAGCAAGAAGAAGCGATTGGGAGAGGTAAGAACAGAGATTCCATTTGCTATTGGAATCAGACTGGAGGAGGATGGCTCTAGTAGTATCTCAAGATACATTAGTGGTAATGGCAAACATAGCAGTAAGATCTGGGAGATGGAGGATAAGTTTCTTTAAAAAAGAGGTTTTAAGGGTTTCGAAGGCAGACTCACAAGCTGGCAACCATTCCCATGCTTTGATGTTCTTCATGAGGTCAATGAGGGATTGAACAATGTCAAAGTATTAATCAATGAGTTATCAATAGAAGTTGGCAAAGCCAAAGAAAGATTGAACTTCTTTGACAGAGGAGGGGGTAGGCCAGGAGATGATACTGTCAAGTTTGACTGGGTCTATTGCAAGAATATCCAGTTCAATGATCATTCCAAGGAATCCAATGTTGGTGGTGGCAAATATGCACTTCTCTAGGCAGAGGTGAAGGTCAAGCTTCTCTATGTGTTGGAGAATGTAGTGAGTGTGTTCAGTATGTGATGTATCATTGGAGGAGAAGATGAGGAGGTCGTCCATGTAAATGATAAGCCATCCTTTGGCAATCATGTCTTCAAACAAGTCATTCATAAAGTGTTGGAATGTAGAGGGGGAGTTATTCATTTCAAAGAATATGACAGTGAATTCAAAGAGTCCTTTGTGGGTGAGAAAGGCCCCTTTCCATTGGTCTCCCTCCTTGATGCAGATATTGTTGTACCCCCAGCAAATGTTGAACTTGGTAAATATCTTGACATCCTTTAGTTTATTGACAAGGTCAGAGATGAAAGGTAGAGGGTAGGCATCTTGGGTGGTGTGGGAGTTCAGATATTGGTAGTCCTGGCAGGAATGGAGTTTTCTATCCTTCTTTTTGATAAAGAAAAAGGGGGAAGCCTAGGGGATTTGGAGAGGTGGATCTCTCCGCTGTGAAGGTTCTCATCGAGGAAGATATCAGTAGCGGCTTGCTCCTCTGGGGATAGGGAGTAGAGTTTGCCAATCTTTGAGATGAATGTTTCATCAAGGTTAATCATGTGGTCATAGGGTCTAGAGGGAGGAAGCCAGGAGGAGGTTTCTTTAGAGAATACCAAGGTGAAGTCTGAGTATTCTTTGAGAAGAGTGACTTTCAGTTTCACCTTCTCGGCTTCCTCAGTGAGCTTAGTGGAGATAGTGAGCTTGGCAATGAGGTTGGATCCTTTGAGTATGAAATGGGATCTATATTGCATAACTTGGCACATAATGCGATTGATGTTAGCACATTCAAGGAATTGCTGCTAGAATTCGTATTCCATATAGTTATGGAGTTTCTCTGAGTGAGAGGGGTGGATGTGGTTCAGGAGCTTCTGACAGCTTGGTGAAGTGGGTTTGGAGTATCCAAGGTAGGACTAGTGTTATCTAAGATCTGTGACATGGAGATGATAGAGATTTGCAGACTGGTCTAAGGTTTCAGAGATCTCCAGGATTTGGGTGTCCCAGTTGATCTTGGGGTTATTGTCTTGGAGCCAAGAGTTCTCCAGGATGACATTTTTATTGCCATAGTCCATGATATAGAAGGTGGTTTTCTGAGAAATGCCTTTAATGCAGAGAAAGAGATCTGTACAGAAAAGGATGTCACCTTCCTTGTTAAGAGACTGGTTGACATTTTGAACTCAGATGGGGTTATGGTAATAGGTGTGAGGGAGACAGTGCTTTTTGACAGAGCTCTAGTCAATGCAAGAGATTTCTGCACCACTGTCGATCAGGGCAGTGGTTTCGACAGCTTGGAGAGAGTGTGAGGGTACAATGAGGTTAATCAAGATTTTCATTGCTTTAGCAGAGGTTAATACAAGTATAGGAGCACACGTTATGGTAGAAGAGCCTTGTATCGAGCAAGGTCTCTATTTCAAAAATCTTTCGAGAAGATGGTCTTTTCAATGACTATCTCCTCATTTTCATTGCTATTCTTGATGTTTCTGAGGGCAAGAAGGTCATTTTCCTTGGCTTTATTGACTCATTTAGTAGAGTTGCATCTGTTTAGGGAGGAGGCAGGAAAGGTGATGCAGTTAGCAGCATTATGGCCTTTTTTTCTATAGTGAAGACAAAGTCCTTCCTTAAAACACCTCTCTCTAATTTTTCTAGTGAGTTTGTGGATCCTTTCAGATATGCCAGTGTGGATGACATCAATGTCCATTATGTCAGAGTCTTAAGTTCAAGGGGAGGGGGCTGTGGAGTGGAGGATAGTCCCAGTGGGTCATCCTTTGCTTTGGTGTTGTTTAGCAGCATTATAGGCCTGTTTCTGCTGGTTCTCAACATGCTGAGTATGGTGGTACCAGTCAAAGACTTTGGTGGGGGGTTTTTCATTGAGAAGATGGGATCAGAGAGGGATTCTGGGATACCAATGGAGAAGAAGCTACAGAGGGTGCTTTCTTCCTTGATACCAGTAAGAGCAACTTTGCTCTGGAAGGTGGAATGTAGGTGGCAAGGGGGGAGAGTATTTCTCATTGCCTTTGTCAAAAACTCAGTATGAGCTGAGCCAAGAGAGGGCATTGGGGGCAGTGTTTGGGCTCTTAAAGGTAGAGGTGAATACCTTGAAGAAATTGGCCCAGGTCTCAAGGGTTAGTTTCCCTTTGGCATTAGTTCTTTTGGTAATGTAAGTATTGGACCAGGAAGCAGCTACTCTTTCCTTTGTGAACGAGAGAGTGAAGTTGATCTTCTTGGAGTCATCATTGTATACATCCTTGTTAAGGGTGAGGTACACTATAATGGATCAGAGCTAAGCCATGGTGCCCTCATGGTCTCCTTTGAAGGTGGAGAATTGGGCAAGATGGAGTTCGATGGGTTTTGAGACATGGTGGGATGAGAGGGTGATACTGAGAAAATGTAGTTGGTAGGAGTAATAAGGGTGGGGCTGTGGGGAGTAGATAGGTGAAGGAGGGTCAGGCTAGAGGAGAGCTGGTGCAAGAGGTCTGTGGCAAGAGACAAGGAGGTCCTTTGTTCGTCAAGGGATGGAATATTGAGGTCGAGATCACTAGTGGTCTCTCCCTCACTTGAGGGTCTGTGGGACTCAGGGAATTCTGGAGCAGAGATATTCTCTCTTCAAGAAGACATTGGGGCTATGTAAGAGTCTAGTGGTAGGTACAAAGGGTTTCTGAGGGGTAGAAAGGGGGTTCCCTTTTAATTGAGAGTAGGGGTGTTGAGAAATGGTAGAAGTAGCTCATAATAATAGTGGCTAAAGAGGAAAGCTAGAGCTTTTGTTACCATAGGCCTGGGTAGAGTCAGCCATAGACTCGAGGTGGGAGTACTAAGGCTGAGATGAAGGCTAAGAATGAAGGTGTACAAGGGTCAACAAGACCTAAGGACACTGAACTCCAAGTGCTATTGGGATTAGAGGCTAAGGGAGATGAAGGGCTATGAGTCTTAACCTTGAGAAGCTCAAGGACTGAGTAGACAAAGCCTAAGAGGGACTGAGATTGATGAGGGCAGCTAAGAGCATGATATTCGAGTAGCTCTAGCTTAGGGTTATATGGTAAGGGTAGTACTCTATATATACGAATAAGATAGAATGCCAGGGAATGGCATGAAAGAGAGTGAGTCATCTATAGTGTGGAATGAGTCAGAAACTATGGGTGGCTATATGTATAGTAAGCTTGGATCAAAGAGATGAATCATCTGCAGTATGGAGAGAATAAGAAGCTGCAGATGGCAGTGCAATTGGAAGAGACAGGAATAGATGACATAGGGAGTGGCAGGTAATCTGTGGAGGGATCATCAAGAGCGATGCAGATATCTATAGTATAGTTATTGTGACATGGGATAAGACAAGAAAGAATATAGGGAAGGGGAAAGAAACAGTATATCATAATACCAATGTGAACTCCTAGGTATTTAGAGGTAGGCAAGTATGTAACTTCATTGCTTGTGCTTTATCAAATAAAGTCTGGATAAGTTGTTCTGCTTGCCCATTTTGCTAGTGAGCATATAGAGTGGACTGATATATGTGGGTGCCATTGTCCTTTATATAGTCAACAAACACCTTTGAGGTGAATTTCCCTCTAGCATCAGACATTCAACCTTTAATGTGAGCATTGTATTGGTTGTGGATATAAATGAAAAAGTATTTGACCACTTTGAGGGTCTGATTCTTTGACCAGATGGGGTTTACCCAAGCCATGGATGTGTAATTATCCAGGAGAACTATACCATATTTGTAGTGATGATATGACTCAACCTCATATGACTTGAGATTGGCATGTAGGAGCTCAAATAAAGTGGAAAAACAAGTCTGGTTATGAGAGAAGGGGCAATTTGGCTGCTTGCTGAGCTCACATCCAGGGCATATGGGGTTCTGAGAGGGTATGTCTATCTCAGGGAAGTCTCTTGTATGCTTTTTTGGCCATTTTGAGAACATCTCAAGAGGAGTGGCCCATTCTCCTGTGCATGGTATCATAATCAATGGAACTCATTGCTATATTGTTGTTCTGGGCTTTGACTACAGGTGCACAAAGCTAGTACTTGGTGTCTCTATATGTGTGCAAGGAAAGAATCATCTTCCATGAGCATTTATCAAAGAACTCGATCAATCCATTTGATATTTTCAGGGTTAGACAGTTGTCTTCCTGCAATAGTGTCCTCATGGATATGAGTCAGATCTTACATGCTAGCATGTATATGACTGGTGATAGGCAGACAGTCTTGCCTTTGTAGTTGATGAGTACAGTTCCGATACCAAGTATTGGCACTTTGCCATTAGCTATTTGTGAATAGGTCAGCTTCTCATATTTGTGGTACTCAGAAAAGTTGTTGATATCACACATAAAGTGGGAGGAAGCTCTAGAATTGAAGAGCCATATATATGTTAGATGATAACTCTGTTGCTTTTGCTTTGTCTTTACCCTTATAGTTATTACACATCATTTGTAATAATATAATAGATTTGAATATATCTACTGTACTACAAACAAGTTTGGAGCATGTAGACTACATATTTGTGAGATGGTACATATAGTGACATTAGTGTAGTTTAGGCATAAGAATAGTGAAGCATACCAATATCTGTATCAGTGGCCTCATTGAAGAATCACAAGATATACTTGTTATGCAGTTCAAGCTCTCTCAAGAAGACAACATCGTCCCTGTCATCTATCTTCATGAGTGCCATGATATTGGCAATGGAAATTCTCTTGACATTTTTGAGACAGTTGATGAGAGAGTAGTGGGTAGGCAAGAGCACAGGTTTGGGTAACCTGTGTGGGTCAGGGTGTGGGTAGATAAATTGGTTAACTGGTACCTGCTGTAGATACACAAATGCATGTGAAAGGGTATGAGGGGTTTATCCCAAAGGATCCAATGGGTCAGGGAATAGTCCAGACAGTGAACTGAGCAATAAAAACCAAGACTGGTGTGTTTCTGGTCTAGAAAAGAGTGGTCCGGAGCGCGGGAAAGCAGACTGGAAGAGCAAAACATGCGTAGGCGGGATAAGACAACAAGATAAGGGATGGGACGATGAGAGACGATGACTGAAATGTGCGTGCATGGTGAAAATGCATGGTAGAAAGCGTAACTACAGCCCAAGAATGGGATACAGGGTTTTATACTAGTCCTTGAGAACACTTGGGACAGCTAAAAAACTACTAACAAAGGCTAAACAAACTGTAAATAAAGCCTAAAACAAAGGAAAAATAAATGAAAACAATAAATGAAGCACTTTGACCTTGTCGGGAGTGCAGGAAAATGGTTCCGGTCATGGAACGGACTGGCTGCGACACAGAATGACAACCAGAGCAACGGATAGGGGTCGGACCATGGGAAACCAACTCAGAACACAGACGGGATGCGAGCAGGAGCAATGGAAATGGTGGAAATAGACCTCATATCAATCTAGAGCAGTTCTGTGCTCTACACTGCTCCTTGTCTACCCATACCTGTGGGGTAACCCATGTGCAGGAGTGACTGCACAATGCGCATGATTGTGTGGATTGCCAGTGTGTGATCACTTCTATTTACTTGTCATCTCCATTCCTGTTTGTGTTCTCGTCATATCGCCGTTATCACGTTCTCATTGTTGCATCACTGTTGTCATGTCCTTGTTGTCATGTTGCTATTGTTGCATTGTCATCTTCATCTCCACCCCATCCCTGTTATTGTCTCCATCTCCACCCCATCCCCATTGTCATCTCTATTTCTATCCTGTCCCCATTGTTGTGTTGTTGTTATCGTGTCACCATTATTGCATTGTCACCTCCACCCTGTTTGCATCTTTGTGTTATTGATGCCAGACACCATGTCATCATTGTCTCCATCCCTGTTGTCATGGTGTTGTGGTTGGCAGGTCATGCTATGGTCGATGTCATGGTCATGATGTTGTCATTGCACTGTCATCTGTGTCATCAGTCAGTGTTATGTTGGCATTGCATCATTGTTGTTGCAGTGTCATGACTGTGGTATCTATCCTGTTCCCCATGTCATCATCATTGTCGCATCATTGTCCATGTTGCCAGTTGGTGTCACATGAGTCATTGCATCAGAGGAGAAGAAGGAGAGGGGAGGGCATGTGCATGTGCATGTTGTTGTTGCATCATAGGAGAGGAGGGTGAGGGTGAGAGGACAAGGGCAAGGGCAAGGGCACACATGTGTGTGTGGAGTCATCCAAGTCATGTCATTATCATCAGAGAGGAGAGAGAGAAGGAAGAGGAGAAGAGGGAGAGGGCATGTGCATGTGCACATCATTGTCACATCATAGGAGAGGAGGGAGAGAGGGAGGGCATGCATATGTGCATCATTGTCATTGTCATTGTCAGTATGCTATTGTTGTTGTCGGTATGTTATTGCTGTGTCACATCATCAGAGAGGAGGGAGAGAGAGAGGGGGCAAGGGCAAGGATGCATGTATGTGCATGGTGTCATCATTGTGTGTGTGAGGGAGAGGGTGTGTGTGTGTGCACAGCATCATTGTGTCATCATTATCAGAGTGGAGGGAGAGGAGAGGGAGAGGGCACATGTATATGTATGGCATCGTCCAAGTTGTGTTATTATTATCAGAGAAGAGAGAGAGGAGGAGAGGGAGAGGGTGTCATGCCCTATCATCGTGTCATTATTCATACACACATACTAAGTCAGTTTGACAATTAAAAAAAAAAAAAAAAAAACTCACAAGGTGAGGTGGTCTGGTCAACAACCTGAGGGTAAAACTCATCATGGGTTGTCTATGGGTCTCTGACCATGTACCCACATGTAAATCCATACCTCTTAGGACAAGTATATGGCAAATCCTGTTCTGCCACCTAGATCTCTGGTTAGACTTAGCCAATCTCTTAGCTAAGTCCTGATATTATCTTTCCCCTTTCTTCTATTTTGCCATATACGAGTTCTCATCTTTATCTTATCTCTTGATCTAGATCCATCACATGACTTTATAGCACATGACCATGGTAACCATTTCCCTTGTCTGGCACCTCACTACCTCTTCACGTTCATCTCGTGCTCAGACCCTTATCTCTTTATCTATAGCCTCGTTCCTTTATCTATTGTACCCTTGGCTCTACTAACGTCACACCCTGTACCCTAGTGACGTCATACCCTGGACCCCGCTTACTCATGTACCTTTAGGGTAGGCATAGTTACATGGTCCATGCATGTATCATAGATATATAAATACATGCCTAGGACAATGAGACTCCCCAGTCTTATTCTCCTAAGAGTTAGTCTAGTCCTAGCACAGTGCTCTTTCCTGTCCATGGAATCCTCGACTCCTGATATGAGTCTTCACTTCACCTTTGAGTCCTCTCCTCATTATCAAGGCTAATTGTTAGTACTGAAACCTGACTAGAGGATGACCAGCACATATCCATAGACATGCACCCCCTTTACTAATCCTCTTTGGGTCTTCTTGATAGCATTTGCTACAGGGTATGGGTAAGTTGCGAGTAGGGATACTGGTAGTGCCAGAAATAGCTGCAGGTTACTCATGCTCTTGCCTAGCAGTGGGAGAAGAATGTGATGCTGTTGGACCAATTGGAACAGCATTTTGTGATAGGTTCCAGATGGTATATGTTATGCAGAGTCAGAATGATATTCATCTTGTGAGAGAGTGAGATGGCAGTAGCAGTTTGAGAGAATGCCAGCAGGCTATAGTGGGTGATGCCAGAGATACATATTCAAGGTCTTTTGGATATCATGGATAGGAGCAGAGAAGAAGGAAGAGGCAAGGTTGATCATGACAAGGGCATAGGAGAAGTTGGCGAATGCAAAAGAGGCTTTGGCCTTGCCTTTGTGCAGAGATAAGCCAACAGTGTTATCAGAGTCACTATTGGAGCTTTCCAAGGATTCCTTGGCTATGGCAGCAGCTTTGGCACAAGCCTTGGCATAGTCACAGTGGCTACCAGCCTTGTTGTTTCCCTCTTTAGGCTTTTTCTCTTGGTGATGCTTCTTATTGTTGCTCTTCCCATCTGTTATGACTTGCCCCTATCATTTCTCTCCTTTGCCTTTTTCCTTCGACTCATCTTTGTCATGTACCTTTACTAATCCGCAGCTTCACACACATTCCATACTGCGGATTACTCATCCCTACTGTGGATTATTCATCCACTTCATAATCCTTTCATCATCGTCCTATTCTTAGATTGTACGCTTACTTATCCGCAGTCTTCATGACTCATTTCATACTGTGGATTACTCATATTCCTTCCATCGTGTTCCACGATGTTCTATCAGCTTAGTCATATGCCCTTCTCATTACTTATACATGTATAAACCTCGCTACACCACATAGATACCCTAAGCTAGATCTCCTCTGGACTCCCCTGTACTTCCGTACTCGTCCAATCTAGCCCACACCTTGTAGCCACCCCTTTGCGGGAAGACCCTCTGAAAGCCCTCGTCCTGCTTTTGACTGGACGCTTCGCTTTACCCCTCGTCCCATGCTAACCTTCCTCTAGGTTGAGCACACTCCTTGGAGGCATTCGATCTCACCTAAGTCTCATGTCGCTGATACACTTGACTTCTCTGGTAGCCCTTGAAGCTACTCGTACTCTGGCGACTCTCGATCGCTCGTCACTCCAGTGACTCATCATCGCTTGTCCCGTTGCTCTAGGCAACTCCATTGTTCTCAGAGACTGCGCTCGTCCCCACCCGGGGCAATCATAACAAAAGATCTAGCTTCCTTCTCGGCTACCATCATAGTAAGCTACCACTATTTCCCACCCACCTCGAAACCCAGACCCTTGACGTCTTCAACCTCTCCTGTTGTTGACAACCCTTGATCCCGTCGCTAGTGATACCTCCACGGAACCTTCAATCCACTCAGCTGACAAAGGAGATTTCTCTGACCTCGGCACCCTTTCCACTCAGGAAGAACTCGATAGAACCCTTGACCTCTCACGGCATCTTCATGCCTCCCTGACCTTGCCACCCGACCCTAGTCCACCTTCACCTACCCCCATTGCACCCACCATGTCCTCATCTATGACGAAATCCTCGTCTCGCCCCACGGATCTCCGCATCGCGTCTCCTGAACACTTCGATGGCTCTTACACCAAGGCTACCCCATGGCTTCACTCCGTAGCCTACTACCTCGGAGTTAACAAGGAAGTCTACGACAGCGACGTAAAACAAGTCACGTTTGCTCTCTCGTTCATGACCAAAGGGTCCGCCGCTACCTGGGCCCATACCTTCTGCCAATCCACTCTCGCTGATGATGGCTCCATCAACACTGGTTCCTTTGCCCAGTTCTATGCCAAATTCAAAACCTCGTTCGAGCACCATGATACCATGGGTAATGCAGTCGCCTGGCTCTCCTCTAAGGGCATGACACAGAAGAAGAAAGGAGGTCCCTATGAACCCTCCCTCACCGAGTTTATCTCCCAATTCCAGAACAACGTTGCTTTATCCAAGATCACTGCCAACAATGTTCTCATCTCATACTTCGCTGCCAGTATCCCTCGCCCCCTTACCCACCAAATCTATGGCATGACCGACGTCCCTTCAACCATCGATGACTAGTACAAACGTGCCATACAATTCCAGACCCAGCATGAACGTGCCAACGAGGTCATCAACCGCTCCCACATCTCTCGTCTCCCAGCGTCTACCTGGAGCTCCCCCTCGTCCCCCTCATCCCGCGATCCCAATGCCATGGATGTCAATGCCATTAAAATCGGCAAGCTTACCCCTGATGAACAGAAATGCTGCATTGAGATGAACCTTTGCTTCCGTTGCCGAAAGGCCAGACACTCTTCCACCTCTTGCCCCAGCTTCCCCTCCTCTCAGCCTAGACGCAAGGTCCAACGCATTAAGGAAGACCTCCCTCATCTTGAAGAAGTTGAAAGCGACGATGAGGATACCATAGGAAGGGTCCGCTTTGCCACCAAGAAAGGTTTTTGAACCGGGGACCTTGTTCAACGCAAGGCTCCCCTAGACTTACGTGTGCTCCTGTAATTGTATCTCAGTCTGCTAAATCCATGCAAATCCCTCTGCAGCTGATTGTTCCTTTGCACACTATGAAAGTCATCAACACGCGTGCTCTTGTTGATAGCGGCGCTGATATTTCCTGCATTGACTGGCAGTTCATCAGGAAACATTGCCTCCCCACCGAGAAACTTGCCACTCTGATCCTCGTATGAAATGTTGATCAATCCTCAAACAAAAACGGACAAATCCATTTCACCTGCACCCTCTATGTCAACATCGAAGGAGTATCACAACAAGTGCTCTTCCATGTTATGTCCTGTGGCAAGGAAAACGTTATCGTTGGCCTCTCTTGGCTCCGTTCTACGAACCCCTCGATTGACTAGAAATCCCAAACCATGTCTATCGACAAATCTTGTGATCAAAGCAAGAACCTCTACGCGGCCTATGTCGCCGATTTGCATCGCCATGACTCTTACTTTCACCCCCCACAACATACACTATTTAAACCTCCTCATCATACGAATATCTCTCCTGAAACCCAGGAATGTCTCCACCCATTCCTTGACTTCGACGATGCTGACATCAGCAAACCAACCCTTGTATTGGCAGACCTGTGCAGACACCACAGAGAATTACAGAGAGGTACCTAGTAATACAGATCTGTACAGAAAAATAGGGGAAATGTAACTACACAATT